>KV448256.1:0-60217 GCA_001658105.1 Rhizopogon vinicolor AM-OR11-026 | reverse complement strand
ATCTCGGACTTCTAGGTATCCATATAGGTAACGACATCCAAAGTCTTGACCTCAAAGATACCCTCCTAAATGGTCAAGAGGGAGACATCGAAGGTTCCTCCACCGAGATTGAAGATGAGGGCATTGCGCTCCCTGTTGGTTCTTTTCAGCGAGGGACGTTATGGCCACTCTCCGAGCATTATCAGAGGTTGTCAGAGACCGTTATGCAGTAGCTGTCAGACTATTGTCAACTTGGATGATGAAGTCATCGACATTTCTGACGATAAGGAAAGGATGAGGATGATGTCGCTGCAAGCCCAAGGTCAAGAAGGCTAAAACAACCACCAAGATCAAAATATTACCTGTGTTTCTAATAGTAAATACAACTTTGTCGTCTGCATCTCGCTTGCCGTCCACCCCCATCGCTGCGCATCACGATCTGTCATTCTCTAACGCATTGGCACTTCGACCTTGTTCAGCAACGACCAGGGAGCTCGTCATTTGAGGAGCGGCCAGACAGTGCAGTACAGTGAGACCCTGCTCCACCACAGTGTTACTATGGACGCATTCAGTGCAGCGCCTGCGAGCACGGCAAGTTAGATTTGCATTCCTTACACTTTGTATATACATGCTTTCGTTGTTAATATTAATATTAATGCACTCAATGTGCTCAAGTCTCATATGAACCAAGTTGCTGAGATGTGTTAAGAAAAATGTTGGAGCACGCCCGCCTGTAAAATTCCAGTGCTGTCAGTCTTAGCCACCTGTAAAATAAAGTTGGTTTTATTGTCTTATTTTACGAAGACCCCGTAAAACCATGAGGCCTTGTCACGTAGAAATGGCACGTGACCGCGAAACTACCGCACGTGACATTGACAATGAGCTCCGCCGCGGCGTTTATTGCAAGGCGTGCCCGCTACAACTTGAATCTTTATTTCACTCTCGGCTTGTGCACGACGCACGTTGCGGGCTTGGAGTGTCCGCAAGCTTTCTAATAGGTATAGTTTCAGTTATTATTGTCGAGCTTAAGAATAGGCATGCCAATTGGACCAGAAAATGCTTCAGTGAGTGTTCTTCTCTGCATATTAGTATTTCTTTTTTCATGGGTCCTCGATAC
This sequence comes from Rhizopogon vinicolor AM-OR11-026, assembly GCA_001658105.1. Classification (NCBI taxonomy): domain Eukaryota; kingdom Fungi; phylum Basidiomycota; class Agaricomycetes; order Boletales; family Rhizopogonaceae; genus Rhizopogon; species Rhizopogon vinicolor. The sequence continues at coordinate 59,121 of KV448256.1, read as the reverse complement.
GATGAAGAATATCCCGGGCCCTTCCTACGAGGACAAGTTTGCAATAGGGTAGAAGCTAACCTCCAACCTGCAAAATTACTACCCCATCCGCTGTTCTAGATCTTGGACATCGCTCTCAGACGGTACATTCTTCACGTGAGCCGACAAGCATTGGAGACGTTTGTATCGATCCCCCACCCCCATCGATAGTGGCCAAACGTCTCTGGTCAGGTCAAGCACCTGGATCTAGGCGCCATGAGCACAACGCACTCTATACCAACTATGCATTTGCCTATGGGAATTGTCGGCACTGGGCATCTCCTCACATCGAGACCCCGTCTGTCGGATCTTAGCTGGGATATTTATGTGTTCCGCTTCATGTAATTTCACTAACAATTTCACATCAACTTTGTCCGGTTCGCGTTTGTTCAAGTTTGAACCTTGGAAAGAACTGGACACTGGGCTAACCGTTCTTTTAGGTCCAGTTCTGCGTTGACGACCTGGCAAACTGTTCAACGACGTTATCTTCATCTTCTTACCTACGAGTCCGACGCTCGTAGCTTCCCGTTGATCACACACGGTGCGCCGCAGCCAGAGTTGTGCAACTGCAGTGCTCTCTGCATTCAAACTTCAAACACGAACGGAGACGGTATCTAAACTAGGTATCGGGTACTTTGCTATGATGTCCTTGATCCAGTCTGAGAAAGGAATAGATGAGGCTTCAGCAGCTACACGAGTCTGCGGAATGGGTAACGGGGGCAACAAGCCGCCAGGCGTAAACAGGGGGCCGAAATTGAGTGGACGAACGGGTATATGGGAGCCGATGAAGCGAGAATCCCGAACGCACGGCGATGGCGTAGCATCAACTCGAGGAGGGCGGTATGCTATCCTTGGAGCTCGTTTGAGACGGTCTGAGACACACTCCGGATGGACGTGCGCGTCATTCGATGAAGGAGCAAACAGGTCATCGCAATGCGAGGGCCACACGACGGGCGTCTTTGGTGTTGTAGATATGGGACCTTTCCTCCCGACGCCGTACCGCGAATGGATGGTGTCAATGTAAGGACGTATCACGTCTCGTGCGGATGGCTCTCCTTTTGGAGTCGTGGACTCCAAGGTGGAATTTTCGCCTGACGGTGCTGACCCAGACCCCGATTGACGGGCGCTGCAGGCTGGGGAGGATGGTAACGTAGTGCGGATGGATGGCTTGCGAGTATCACGCATCTTCTTCTCGCCCGAAAGCCCCTTGACAGCGGGCTTGGGGCACTTAGTCACAGGCCGTCCTCCCCACACCGGCTTCTTCTGACATATAGCTTGCTTCCTCGAAACCTGCGACGGCATCTGCAGGTCTGTAACGGACAATGGTGACATCGACTGGTCACACCTCGTCTCTCTCATCGCGATATATTCTGCTACCTCGACTGCCCATGGTCGCCTGACGGTCGTAGCGGAGGACGAGTCATCTGAGCGAATATCCGTAGTCACGGGATTGTCTGGGACGACACATGTGTTGCGAGACGTAGGACAAATCTGAGTCGCTCGCATCGTCTCAGTGCGACCATTCCCTGGTAGAGGCATAGTCGGAATGGGAAGCACGGCACTGGGCCTTTCGTCGGCTGGATTCCCTACCCGCTGAACACGCCTCGAAGCCTCCCGCGACATCTCCAGGTCCGTAATGGACAGTCGTGGTCTCGACTGATCAATCTGAGGACTCGCGTCTGCGAGCATCGCCAGCTGCTCTGCTATCATGACTGCCCATGGTCGCCTGACGGTGGTGGTGGAGGATGAGTCAACTGAGTGAATCTCTCTAGTAGCAGGATTGTTCGCGACAACACATGTTGTGCGAGATGTAGGCTTGAACGACGGAGGACCTCTCGTCCGGATCCGAGCCGCTCGCGCCGTCTCGGTGTGACCCTTCTCTGGTAGAGGCATGGTTGGAATGAGAATTCCAACACGGGACTTTTCGTCTGCTGGCTTCCCTTCCGGCTGAGGGCGCTGCGTGGTAGGTTTTCCGGAGTTGACCCTCTGAGGTATGAGGGAACGGCCTTGCCTTGCCTGCGAAGCAACAGTGCTTTTCACGGCTAATTGCTTCTTGCTGGCGGTGGCCAATGATGCACGTAGCCTGAATCGTATATGTGAGACATGTCGTCGCGAATGGAAATGTTTGAGACAAACCTCTCAGCAGCACGGTCAGACTGGGCTTTATATGCTAGAGAAATCTCTGACCCCGCTTTTCTTACATCCGCACTAGCATCCCGAGCAGTCAACCGTATAATGTCCTCGAGAATACGGGCATGACGCTCGATATGAATGGACTTGGCGCAGTTCATGTAAGCGAGAACGCCCTCTGCGGCTACTAAGCGCAGAGAAGCGGACTTGTGATGCGAGTATTCGGCGAGGTAAGGGAGGAGGGATGGGGACTGAGTACCCCTAATCACGACAAAGACACAGGCCTTCGCACGACGGGTGAACAACCTGCTGGTCTGAGCACAAAGCCCAAGAAGCGATGGGAAGAACAGTGAGACGAGCGGTTCAAAGGACGGGCCCAAACCCGCTACCAGGGCACTGATGAGGTCAATTGCGGAACCTGAGACCCTACTGCGGCTCGAGTTGATAGCGCAGATCAATGGCCTTGAAAGCGAGCGTACGCCGACAATCATCTCTGTGGCAAATTGGCATCCACCGTTCTTGCAACATTCTATGAGCAGAAGGATGCCTTGCTCGATGGTACCCCAAGAGTCGTTTGTCTCCTGAATGGTCACTTTTCGGCGTACGGCTAGAAGTGCTGCTTTGAGACTGGATGGAGAAGTGTACTGGCGGAACTATCAGAGAGCAGCGAAGATATTCGATGATGTGAAACGCACCTGTTTGATGGACATATTGTAGAATTTATGGGAGGATCGACGAAGGTTTACAGTGACGATGGTGGTTAAAAGCTGAGAATGAGACAAGGATAGGGAACTCTTTACACGGGTCAATTCTTTAAGTAGTTGGGATAGGGGCGTCTAAGGGCTGTGTCGGTACTCACATCAGATTCAGACTGAGAATAAAGAAACTCACGTTGATCTCGTCTACATCAATATCTAGTGGTTGGTTTCATAATTTAATCCGACGTAGAAACAACCGCACATGTCATTCACTACGGAAACGAGAAAATGACCAGATCCAGGCAGGGTATAGACCGACTGCACCCATCAAACTTGAAATGTTTGCTGGGCGCAGTCGGTCTGCCTCAGTCAATACCGTCGAGGTTGAGGGGCGCATCGAAGCTAGCGTCATGCAAGGGAGGTGGTCAAAGTAGAGATTGATCCGGATGCCGCGGAGATAAACAGCTCAACGCAAAACGTGGACGCGTCCATGTTTCATCGTTTTCAACGTTTAATTCTCGGACACCAGTTTATCTGAACCGGCGGGCACTACGTACTCGAATTCGCAAGACGACGTTGCCCATCAATAACACCCCTGCCTTAACCGTCGTACTTCAACTAGCAGTCATAACGAAGAACATGCCAGTCACTTGCAACGTCTCTCCTTAGCTGGAGGGCGTCCATCCTGGTTCATTGGCGCATCTGCGGGATACAGTGATGAAGAATGCACTCGTGGCCAGTAATAACACGCTCAACGAGCCATTCGACCGGGAAATGCACAAGTGAGTGTTCTTCGCTGCTGTGATTTTCTCATGTGTCCTAGATACGCTGAGGGGTATCCTTCAGACTGCAACATGGTCCTCAAACCACAAGATCGCTACTTTGTCTACTGCTGTGGATCTTGGGTCTTGCTCTTAGACGGCGCCTTCCCCATGAGCGGCGACAAGCACACGGTTCTCTAGAAAAACATGCGTCCTCGATGGTTTGAGCTCTCGCAATGATCGCCAACGTCCTAAACTTGACGCTAATGTCTTCACTAGTCGATTTATCCACTATCCGTAGGGGCGGGGATCGACTCAAACGTCTCTCTGGTCAGGTCAAGCACCTGGATATAGGCGCCACCTTCCGCCATGAGCACAACGCGCTCTGAGATACTTAGGTTCTCCGCTTCATGTAATTTTCACTAATAATTTCACGGTTCGCGTTTGTTTCAAATTTGAACCTTGGAAAGAATTGGACGTGTCCATTCAGAACCGTTGCTTTGAGTTGTGTGTTGACGACTCAAATTGATCAACGACGTCATCTCCATCTTCTTATTTGCGAGTCCGACGCTCATGGCCTCCCGTTGATCATGCACAGTGCGCGGTCGCCAGAGTTGTACAAGTGGACGAAGGGCTGTATGAGAGGTGATGAGGAGAGAATTCCACACGCACGGCGATGGCGTAGCATCAACTCGAGGAGGGCGGTATCTCGTTTCCACTCTTCTGTGACACTATCCAGTTGACAGTGTGATAAGAAGAGTGGGAAACGTTCAGTTAACGCCTGTCCCCAGTCTTCTAATTGCGTCCACCCTTGTTCGGCTATTCATATTGAGGCAGTCGCTCACTCTACTGAACCAAACGCATGTATCGTCCACTTGGGGGCTCAGCCCTGTGAGGATAGTTTTTCAAGTTACTAAACAAGACCTGTTGATCTACAGTGCTCCCCTCGCCACTAACGCGCTTCGCGAGATGAACCAGCAGTAATGTACTGTAAGTTCCTCTCCTTCGTCAGCTTCCCTAAACCCCTCTAGTGGCTTCTGCGTCCAATCACGACCCTGTCCAACTCAGCTTCTTCACTGAATCGTCAACAACAGCCTTCCAGGTCGTATTCTCCTCTCTGAGCAGGCTCTCCAGTTCGTCCTTGATGCGTCTGCAAGTCCCTACTCCGTCGTAGCCAAAGCTTGTGTACACTTGAATCAGAGAAGCGCCCGCCCGGCCATACTCCAGTGCATCAGCCCCCGTTCTAATCCCCCCGCAACCTATCAACGGAATACTCGAAGGAAGATGTGCACGTAGAGTTTTCAAAACTTGCAATGTACGCGGCTTCAAAGGGGCGCCGGACAGACCGCCCATCTCCGATTTGTTGGCTACATTACATCAATGGACAATCAGGTGTGACGAATTGTCGACTCACGATCCCTAAGACTCGCAGGGCGACTGATAGTAGTGTTGCTGACGATGACGCCATCAATGCTGCTGTTGCGAATCAGGTCTGCAATATCGACAATTTGTGATTCCTCGAGGTCGGGTGCAATTTTCAGCACCAAGCGTGGTCGTCGTGCTGTTATTGGTGATGGTTCTAGTTCGTCTCGCGCTTTTGTAACACTTGCAAGCAAGTCTTCCAACAGCTCACGATTTTGAAGACCACTGAAAAGGTCGTAGGTGACGCCATGATGATGGTAAAATTGAGCCTTACCGTAGACCAGGTGTGTTCGGGCTAGAAACATTGATAACCAGAACATCTGCATACGTGCCGAACGTCTTCACACCATTGACAAAATCATCGGGTGACTCGACTGGAGAAGTTTTATTTTTTCCTAGGTTGATTGCAAGAACCGACCTGGGTTTAAGGGCAGCAGTGGTATTGTCCTTCGCCTCATGGAATGTGGGTATGCGAGCGCGAAGGCGGGAAAGCACAGAAGCAGAGCCTTGCGAGGGAAATCCATAGCGGTTGATGAGTGCTTCATCATCGGGAAGATGAAATACGCGTGGCTTCGGGTTTCCAGGCTTGTATGCCAGTCAGACTTGTGTAAAGCAGTAGCAGCCACGTAGACTTACCTGAGGTTTGGGCGTGACACTTCCAATTTCAACCCAGCTAAACCCGAGATTAAGGATACCTAAGGCTGTTGCATCGATACATGGTTAGATATGAGATAGAATGGAGCATACCGTCGATAGCTTCGCCGTCCTTGTCGAAACCGGCTGCCAGGCCAACCGGATTCGATAACTCGTTCCCCCAGAGCTAACACGAAAGACTATGAGCAACTCGAGCTTACTTTTGATCAAGGTAATTATCCACCTCAGACCGCAATCTCTCATCATCCTGTACTGGGTCCCGTGGGCCGAGTCCGCTACGAAGGACTTTGACAGCAATCTTATGCCCAGTTTCCGCATCAAATGTATGGCGTAGTGCGGGTGTCAAAACATAGCGATGCATTGCTGAACGGGCATCATAGTAGTAGACAGCAAATAGACCAGCTGAAGCAGCGAACAACGTGGCGTAAACGGCGGTGCGAGCGGAAGACAGGGAAGATGACGAAGACGTCGTTAACCTCCGTGCAAAGACTGGAGTACGATGAGGAGCTTGCTTTCGTAGTACATGATGGAAACCAGCTGCGTGGAGGTGCATGGCAGGTATACTGGGGTCTATGATTCAAGGTTGTCGGAACCGCGACTCGGAGAAATGAAGTTTGTTTATTCATGTATTATTGCTGCCTGCTACTACACGCGAGCAGAGTGTGTATCTCCACGCTCTAACCTTCAAGTTAATGCCTGTCGCTGGCAAACGACGGCATGTATGGATGTTGGCGCACAGACGATGGAATCAGTTGCATCTGTTATGAATCGCAGGTAATCAGCATCATGTATAGTATATTACAGTGAATATTGGTGTTTCACCCCGGTTGGCAAAATGCATGACCGGTAGGTAGCAACACACTTATTCAATGCCATGACATTGGGCAATAAATGAACACGACTGCGGGACTTTTTCTCCACATAGCCACACTCGATATACCACTTGGATGTTGGATGAGCTTAAGGCCGAAGATTTCATTATCATTCCACTGTCAGGACGGTGACACCAAGATGGTAATTTTCTATAGATAGAAAAGCAGCAATGGTAAAACATAAAGTCAGTTATGTGGAATACTAACTTGGATACAAGGGCGAATAATATGATGGTCATGCCCCACAATTCAACTAGGGAAGGGAAACGGCTATAAACCAGCAGTACAACTAGTAGCGAGTGTCACGAGAACTCAGAATGCAGAGGCATTGGAAGATGCAGAAAAGGTTGAACATGAATCACTAAATGAATCATTCCAATAGTCGTTGGCAGGTGGGCGTGATTCATACGTCGTAGAAATTCCAGAAGTCGTACCTACAGTCATCTTAGTGTAAGAAAACTGAAGCAAAGTTGTATGCCCGCCTCCATCAGTGAACCCGAACTCAGAAGTGCGTTCTATGGCTTCACAAAACATGTCCACTTCGATCTGTGCGCGTTGCCTCTTCCAATACAGGATCAGAAGATCGGACTTGAGCACATCCAGTGTTTTGTACTCCTTTGCTTTGAAGTTGTCACAGTTGTCGATAACTAAGGGTTCATTGAGTTCTTGGCAGAATGCGTTCATGTATGCACAATATGTGTCATTATCAACCCAAGCCTTCGCAAAATGAGGTGGGGAAAGAAGTCGTTCCTCGGGCTGTACAGCGTCAAAACACCGGATCATTATGATATTAATAGCACTCACACTTAAGAGGGATTCATGAAGCTCAGGAACTTCTAGAGTTAGCCGGGAATCAAGAAGGGTTCCGCTGCAATTAGAAACTTGTACAGTGTGTTGAGGATGCGATAATGTGAGAAACCATGTATTGCATTTTTCTTGAACAGCCACCGTAGGTCGAAAGCAATGGAGGTTGACCGGGCTAGGTGCTTGGCATGCTCCCATATACCTGACAGTGTCAGTTGTGAGCACCTTCAGATTTGGGTGGGAAGCTAGGAACGAATTTAAAAAGTTGGACATAATCCTTTGTAGACCATGGCTTACAGGCGCGGCTTCTAGCGCTCATCTCCTCACACAGGTTCACGATAGCCTTGCCAAATAATGAAAGTTCCATCTGAGCTCTATACACCCTCTCCTCCATCAAATAACGACTTCCTCGCAAATGACATACCGCTGGAGTTTCTCGGTGGACCTGTGTCTCTATTGCGACCTCACTGAGGCTCACTTCTAGGACAGCCCTAAGATCATGGAGGTCAGCCCATGCAAACAGCACGGAAGCTGTGATAAATAAGGGCTCCGGGAGCTGGAGCTGAGGTTATGAGAGGGCAATATGATACATGACCGCACTAACGATTTCGCGTGCGTATTTTTGGAGCCAGGATATCAGGGCGCCCTCGGTTCGTTCGATTTCAAGGAATTGGCCTCCCGAAAATGCTTTGGATGTAGAAAGCAAAGCTAGACTAATGTTCGACATGTAGGGGTTGGTAGCAAGATTGTCAACTCTTTGAGATATAAGTTCACACAAATTGTGAATATTGAATGCTTTATATAACGTAAACGGTTTGACCAGGAAATGGCGGGCTGGCCTTTTGATTGCTATTTGATGGCTATTATATATCAAGATAGCCATCAAACTATAAAGCCGGCACAGAATTACATAGTACTTGTGGAAAACCCAAAAGTGTAGCCGGACTCGAACCTAGGCCTTCCCGACTCTGGGGGGATGTCTTAACCCGATACGGCACGACATGTATATGTAGCTTGGAGGGGAAAAGGAAATCCAGACTTCTCGCGAAACTTGAAAACACTACTTGAATTTAATTCCATATCGCACTATAGAAGGTATCAAAATCGGAGATGTAACATAGCGATTATACATGACGCGGGAAGTCACAAACAGACAGACGATTATCCGCTTATTGTAGAAGAGGGCCGAGTGGAGGCAAGGACAAGATTTGTGGGAAGACGGAGATTGAGCTCGGTGAATACCCTATGTAAGATGCCCATCGATACACCAGCCTCGATGAGATATTGAGGAGAAACGCCCCAGCCTAGCAGATCAAGTACGAGATCCTTGGCATGATCCAAGTCTTCGCGAGTCACTACATAAGTAGAAAGAAAGTATTAGTTATCATTTACAGAGGACGAGCGGCATTCACATACTAGGTCTTGTATCCAATTCCGAATATTGCGGTATCGTTGGTGTCGCGGTCGTCGTCGAGCCGCAGCTGATTGCGGGAGAAGATAAACGAGAGCTTTGGGCAGACTCTGATTCTGAAGGAACGCGCAATGTGCCACTTGATATCTTCAATAGCGGGAACGCGATTTTGGGAGGAGCTGAAGTTGAATTTGTACTTGATACGTCTTCCTCAGTAATCTCTCCTTCCTCTAGTAGGTCTATTATGGACGATGGAGTCTGGAGCGTGTTGGATGGTTCATCCCGCGGGAATACCAATGACAGTGCTGGCTTGAAAGTAACGTTTTCCGACATGCTGATACACACGAGTTAAGAAAGTGGGGTTACAGGGCTAAGACGATATTGGAATCGATAATAGGCCAGAACATGATTTGGTTTAGACGAGGTCAAGAACTAGTTTGTCAACAGGGTGGTGTTGTCACGTGACGGGAGCTCGAAAAATGACTTGGTTGCAATTAAGTAGAAACCTCGGTTGCAACTTGCAAGCAAGGTAATTCGGAAGTCATCAACAGTCGTCCAAGGCGCTTCTGTACTTACATTCACCTCACCTCAGCACACACCTCAACTGAATGTGATCTGCCTCACTGCGAGTGACTCGCACCCAAGCACGCCTTGTGGAAATGGGGCCCGCTGGTGCTAAGTGTTTCGGACACCTTTGCTACCTGACTACATCTCTGATAATCAGAGTCGATGTCCGTCTCTTTCTGTCAAGGACGTAGTCAGGTGGTCTCTATTCTATCATCTCCATAAACTTACCAAATTCTATCTTGAGCATTCAGAACTTTTTTGAATTGTATCTTGATGCCATGCACTAGGACTGCGCGGACTAGATAAGCGGCACTCTGCGGAAACAGATCGACAACTCGCTTCGCTTAGATCCCCCGCACTCCCAAAAGTGCGTAGCAATGGGTCGTCTACTCCAGTTGACTCCCCGTTTCTTTGCTCGGTTCTCATGGAGATATTCGATGCATGTGATCCTGGGTGAGTTGTTTGCTACGATGGTTCAATCGAAACATCTGATGTCAAGTCGAGAAACCAGTCGCATTGCGGCCTCGCAGTGCCTACTAATTTTTTTTATGTAGTTGAGTATCTAAAATGAATCCTTACAAACGGGGAGACGATATTTTGAGGACTGCTGTGCCTGGATTCCGAACTCCATGACCCTTCTCGACGCTCTGGTGATCAATTACAGTTGCCATTGCATAAGGATTTAGGTATTGCAAGGATTAGGGACACTACACAAGGATTGCCTTCTTCAAGTTGCTGGGGGTTCAAACGTTCATGGCTTGAGGCAAACACGGCCTGAGCACGGCTGCGAACCCGCAGTAGGCCCACGACCGACTGCGGATTGGATAGGCATTGATCTTCCGAGGTTACAGTTCAATTCAAATGTACACATATTATTAGACCTCCACCACCAAAGATCAATAATGATGAGAGTTGAGCGCTAGCGGCCAGTTTGAGCTCCGCGCAGCAGGTCATCCCGACATGTGACCTCGCACACCTTCTACCTCTTTCGATCACACCCCAATCATCACTGCCCTAGCTGCTATGCTTTGCCATTGCTGGCATACTCAAAACTAATGTTGCTGAGCTCATTGCGATCGCGCCGCAACAGGCTGCTGCTCGGTCCTTTCAAAAATTCCACCCTGATTACTACCTGAACGTCTATCACCGCCGTGACATCAGCTGACCCAACAAGTATGAGCGATGTGTCGATGGCGACTTCCCGTCTTCTGTTCATTATACGACCCTTTCTTTTCATGGGGAGACTAGTGTCTACCCGATTATGTATTGTGCGATCAGAAGGGAATAAATGAAGTAACCGTCATGACCAGTGGATGACAAAAGTTACGAGAGGTATATATACAATCTCTTTCCAATGTCCTAGCTCCCCACTGCCCTCCCTGGTGTGGGTGCCACCGCTATCGTGAATGATCGCAATGTTCATTCCTATCTTTATCGCTTCTATCATTTTACATACCAATGCTGCATCTATAGTATCCCGTTCACAATCCCACTCATTATCTCAGCCAGGCGTACTTGGCCCACAAACTTCAATAATCATAGGCAATAAGGTTATTGCTCCTGATGGTTTCGAACGCTCGTGAGTCTACGCCATGCACTCACAAAGCCCACTAGTTGACCTTAAACAGAGCGACACTTGTTGATGGTACATTCCCTGGGCCCTTGATTGCAGCCCAGAAGGTGAGTTCCCCCAAGCTTTTGTGTCGTGCGCAAGTGCTGACTTGATGACAGGGTGATAAGTTTTCCATTGAAGTGGTCAACGAGCTTATGGACGACGCGATGTTCAAGAGTACCAGTGTCGTAAGCGGCATCAATCGTGCAATATATGCCGTTATTTATAAGTACTTTTTCTCTTATTACCGCAGCATTGGCATGGTATCTACCAGAACGAGACGAATTATGCCGACGGAACGTCTTTCGTCACACAATGCCCCATTGCACAGAATCACTCCTTTTTACACTCTTTCTCCGCCCCGAACCAGGCGGGCACTTACTGGTATCATAGCCACTATTCCGTCCAGCAGGAAAGTGTAGCTCGAACCTTGCAAATGAAGTGGATAACTAAACCGTGGAACAGTGCGATGGTCTAAAAGGACCCTTGGTCATCTATGATCCTCATGACCCTTTGGCACACATGTACGACATCGACGACGGTGAGCAAGCAACTGGTTAATACTAACGCTCTGATCATCATGTGTCGCTAGTAAATACCATAATCACACTTTCCGATTGGTGAGTTTAGGTGCCCGGTGCTCTGCCTAATTAAAGCAATATCACCAGGTATCACTCTGTAGCCCCCGTCTTACGCGGCATCTCAGGCCTCACCCCCAACTCTACACTCATCAACGGACACGGACGATATACTGGCGGACCCATGTCCGAGCTTGCTGTTATAAGCGTCGAGCGGGGAAAGCGATATCGCATGCGCCTGATTGCAATGGCATGCTACCCCAATTACCTGTTCTCCATCGACAACCACAACCTCACGGTCATCGAAGCGGATGGACAGCTGACCGAACCCCTGGTGGTAGATCAGCTGCAGATTTACGCGGGTCAGCGCTACTCTGTGGTCCTGGTAGCCGACATGGCGGTAGATAGCTACTGGATACGAGCCCTTCCTAATCTAGTGAATTCGAGCTACGAGGGAGGTACGAATACTGCTATCCTGCGTTACAATGACGCTCCAAAGGCGGATCCGACAACTACTAATACGACGGTCAACAACCCACTGCAAGAGATGAACTTGCACGCTCTGATCGATCCCGGTGCTCCTGGTATTCCAGGGTATGGGAAGGCAGACATCAATGTCAACCTCACAGTCACAACTCTTAGTGGGATATTCTATGTTAATGGTATCCAATTCCAACCTCCCACCGTTCCTGTTCTACTCCAAATTCTCAGTGGGGCTCAAGAGCCGTCTCAACTGCTTCCAAATGGAAGCGTCATCGTTCTTGAGGCTAACAAAATTGTAGAGCTGACTTTGGCATCAGACGGTGCAGGTGTGCCGGTGCGTCTTTTCCCCAACATTTATGATTATGCATGACTTGATATGCACATCATACCAGCATCCAATGCACCTTCATGGGGTAAATTCTTTGAATCACATATTTGGCTAGTGCTGAAACAGTGATGTCACATCAGCACACCGTTGATGTCGTACAGAGCGCGGGCAACAGTACGTTCAATTACGTGAACCCTGTTCGCCGCGATGTGGTCAACGCTGGTGCGTTTGGGGAGCAAATGGTGATACGATGGATAACAGACAATTCTGGCCCCTGGTTCTTGCACTGGTATGACATCCTTTTTGTTGAGCTATCAAGGAAGGTACTAATTCTGGATCAAGTCACATTGACTGGCACCTCGATACGTACGCTTTGAAAACGATTGCTTTCACGAAAAGAAAGTGCTGATGCCTTTCGCATCTAGTGGTTTTGCAGTGGTGATGGCCGAAAGTCCCTCGGATACCCGCGCACACTTGAATCCCATACCATGTAGGTCATGCATTCAGAGAGTGTGTGATATCCCCTGTCTGAACTTGTCTTACAGCTGAGTGGGACCAGTTATGTCCGATCTTTGACTCTCTATCCCCCTCGCAGTTAGGGGGTCGCAATCACAGTTAGGCTCCTTTTCGCACCATCAGTGGTGGACATCATAATTCTGTCGTCCGGCACGAGGCGGGCGACAAAGTTTGGCGCACAATCTAATGCACTTCTTGTAGGTCCTACTTAGGTATATGGGCGCGTTTTATTCTCGGACAGCCCCTAAGTTTAGCGGTAAAGACATTTAAGTAGAATTTACCATCATGAGAAGTATTCGGATTAGTCCCTTCACAAGTTTCTGTGTCTCCACACATGTTATTGCCCAGTGCCATTACAGTTCCAACGAGTTCCCGCAGTTCGTATAACTACTTATTCGAACGTGAACCTCTCCACTGAGTTCTGTTTAGCCTAGGCAGTCCGCAGTGTGGTGCGGAGTTGGTGCCTGTGTTGTGGACACCTAAGGCAGTAGCCATCGACGTTGGAGTATGCTTATTCCAAGCATGTCATCTTGTTGGATGACCCATAGTCAATCGCAAATGCAAACATTCGTTATCCGGCCAGACGTCCCCGGCCTTAGCATGATCATCTTCCCATGATTTTCCTGGTCATTGACTTCGTACATTGAGGGTCCGTTAATGAGTATATGTAAAAGAAACCAGACGTTTTCTCTGAGACGAGATCCATGACATCGATCAGTGATGGTATATCGAACTCCGGGTGTACAGGAGTGGCTATGTAAATACAGGTGATATATATGTAATACTAGAAATCTATCGAAATACAGAATCATCATACGTCCAGTCGGAACCACAACGGTATCATCTTCCACATCCTCTCTCTCTCCCTCGCAGCCCACGTCGCCAGAGCTCGCGCGCACGCCTCGCATTCAGACACTTCCGCACTCCGCCGGGACTCCCCAATCCGTGCTTCCTCGCCATTCGGGGACTGTCCAAAGTCATACAGGGGCTGCCCAAGCTCCTCCGCGACGTACAAAGGATCGGTGCAGCCGCGCTCTCGATCAAAGAGGTAATGCTGCGTAGCCAGCGTAACAAGCTCTGAGAAATCTCTCCGGCATGAGCGATGCGAGTTTCCGTGATGGCCCAGAAGATGTGGATGGGAATGCAATCCCATGGAGCGAATGAGGGTGGTGATTGCGTGTTGCGATGCCTCTTTCCCCAAGGCTAGCCTTTGCAGGTCTGCATTTGATAGTGGCAAGTGTGCGATAGAAGGACAGTTCTGTTCGTCGTCCTGCTCGAAAATCTGGGTATAGTCGTATCGTGACAGGTCATAGAATGCAGAAGGCAGGAGACTTGGCGCATTTACTTCTCGGGCGAGATTGATGATTTCCTAGATGTGGTTGAGTTATGTCGTAACAAGTCGAGAGAAGTAGCCTACTGCTGGAGAGGGGTATATGGTCGATATCCCAGGGCCGCTTCGCATCTCATCGGCACGAGCGAGATCCTCTCTAGCATCCCATGCCTTGAGTGAATTCGGCCAAGCAATGCTCAAATGAGCGAGGGCTTTAGCTCTCAACGAATCAACAAGATATTTCGTTGCAAGTCGGAGTATTCCCGAGACCATGCGAAAGTCGGCAGGGTCATTGTCGCCAAAGTTTCTGTGCAAAGTTGGTAACATTCAAACGCAATACACTACACGAGACCTACGGGCCATCATAAAGTGCAGTGAGGAGATTCTCAACGTCCTCCGCTGCATCGTACAATCGTAGAACGGGGCATCCTTCTATTTCATTGGTTGTATCTACCTGCAATGCGGGATGGCTTTTCGCATCTGCGGATGAAGAGCAAGTTGCGACATCCACACCAGGCTGTGGCAACGAGAATAAATCACGGAAGAAGGCGGAGTGGCGAGCGAGGTGAGACTTGTGCACGCGAAATAAGATATCTTCTGCTCTTAAAACAATCTGTGAAAGCGCAGTTATAAGATAAGACGGAGTCTGAGTGTGATCGCAAAGCGTTCATAACACGTACAGAACCATCACAAAACCACAAGTCGAAGTGTCTCGAAGTTTCGGCGAGCGCACTGTTCGCTGGAGATATTGCGATTTGCGAGCGCCTGTCTACTGAGGGTTTTGGGGAATGAGTTACAGTTGATCTGCGAGATAAGTTGTAAGGCGGTGGACTTCTAGGTGGGTAATGGCCGTTGGAGGAAATCATGACTTGGGCTGGGTAGTAAGTTGCTTGCATGACCGTTTGACTTCAAGCTGATAGCTTCGATATCAGGAGGATGCTCGATGGTCTGACGAGACAGCCCAAGCCGTGACTGAACGATCAGGCAGGTAAAACAGCAAGAGGATGGTCGTTCGTTGTTATACCGTCTATCACTGGTAAGTGGTTGAGAGTGGGTGCATGACCGAGTTGTCGGACAAGGGCGTGGAAGCATTGAACTCGCTCGCTTTAGGCGGCTTCGTCGTCAAACAAGGCGAAATCGGGTTCAAATGGAGCTACACTTGATCAGGTGATCAGACCGTGACATTTCGTGACAGAATTGCACAAACGGCCCTTGGGAAAGTTGTCATTTAGAACTGCCGTTCTGTCCATAGTAACGCAGCATCACAGGAAGTCACAGCTGGAGTCACACCACGTGATCAAGTGAGGACCGAACATGACTTTAAACCTACTGCATTCAACTTACCAGAGCACGTCCTCGGCGAGTGCATGAACTCCCAGTCCCTGTTAGACAGATCACAGTGAACCGCGCCCAGCAGCAAGCATGATATCTCGCGACCTCATGATCTTTGACGACTTTCTCCAGAAATCAATTGTACGTCGGATCGTTTATCTGGAAATCATGAAGCACATGAAGACTAGGTCATTTATTGATTCTCGATCATGCGTATTCGACGACGTCACATAATCACCGGCACAGCCCTTAGACGCCCCTATCCCAACTATTTAAACAATTGACCCGTGTGAAGAGCCCTATCCTTGTCTCACTCTCAGCTTTTAACCACCATCGTCACTGTAAACCTTCTTCAATCCTCCAACCAATTCTACAAATATGTCCAATAAACAGGTGTGTGTCACGTCGCCTAATCTCTTTGGTGCTCTCTGATAGTTCCTTCAGTGTTCTTCTCCGTCAACTCTGAAAGCAGCATTTGAAGTTGTGAGCCGACAGGTCTCACTTCAGGAGACAGAGGAATCCTGGAGTATAATCGAGAAGGGCATCGTCCAGCTCACTGAGTGGTGCAATAGCCGTGGATACGAATCTGTCACAGAGATCATTACCGGTATACGCTCGCTTTCAAGACCACTGAACAGCGCTATCAGCTCGAAGCGCACTAAGCTCTCCGGTGCTGCTATTAAACTAGTCACCGCCCTACTAGCGGGTTTGGGCTACGCGTTTGAACCCCTCGTGTTGCTCTTCATCCCCTCTCTCCTTGGGCTTTGCGCTCAGTCCAATAAGGTGCTCACGCGGCGTGCAAAGGAGTGCGTCTTCGCCGTGATTAGGGGTACCAAATCACCATCTATTCTTCCGTACCTCGCGGAATACCTAAACAACAAGTCCACTTCTCTGCGCTTGGTAGCTGCAGAGGGTGTTCTTGCTTACTTGAACTGCGTCAACCCCCTTGATATCGAGAACGATCTTCATGGTGCCCGTCTTCTCGAGGACGTCATTAAGATGACCGCCAGGGATGCCAGCGTGGACGTAAGAAAAGTAGGGGCAAAGATTATTAATGCACACAAAGCAATTCTACCTGACCGTATCGAGAGGTTCGTCTTAAACGTTTCCGCTGATGACGACATGTCTCATATATGCCTTACCTTTCAGCTCCCTCCAAGCCCAGAAGACTTCTGGCAAACGTACACAGAGACAAGCCCATCCTCTCAGCTCTGAGCTGCCGCGAGATATACGCGCAGTGAGACTCATCGCTGTATCAAAGAAGACCACCTCTGCTCGCCAAGGTGCACTTCCTCCCCGTTCGGAGCCAGCCTCATCGTCTATGCAGAGTAAACGAAGGGACGTCGTATGTCCTTCAACCTCCACCTCTCTGCGCCCTCAGTGTGTAGGGAACGCCATGAAGGCACGCGACGGCAAGCCCCATGTTAGCGAGGGTGGTCGCAGAGTTCAAGCTCCACCAAAGCCTAGCGGCACTCAGATCAGGAAGACCGCCGTTGCCACAAGAACTCATTCTGTCACTTCCGTTCGGCCGTTGTCTCGGACGGGACCACGGCCATTCGCGAAAGCAGAACATCCCACGATGAGAGATACCAGTTCTTGGATTGGTCAGTCTGGATTGCGTGGGTCCTCCACGGAAGTCGAGCGGCAGACGCTGTCGCAGGCTTCCTGTAGGAGTATTACTGCATCTCGATCGGGCCAACAAGCCATGGGTCAGAAAAAGCCGGTGTGGGGAGGACGGCCCGTGACTAAGGGCCTCAAGCCTATTGTAAAGGCGGTTTCGAACAAGGCAGTAGCGTCAGGAGAGCCACCCCAAGCCGATACTCCTCATGTCGAGGGTGTGAGCCATCCCTGCATTGACACCACGGCTTCGACGTGCGACCTTAAGAACCAGGACTCTCACTCCGCAAGCCCCCAAGCCCACACGTCACCCATTTCATCCATTGAGGGCGGATTCCTATGTTCGCCACCGCACGTCCCACAAGTTGCTCGCCGTCGCTCGAATCGTCTCCCAAGAACTCCAAGGCGGCCACGCCGCGAATCAATATACATGGAACTCCCAGAGTCTCCAGGAAGCTGCATCGACGACACGCCTTTGTCGGGCGACCGTCCCGTCGTTTCATGCATACAGCATGACGTGCCCGTCCCGCGAGATGCGAGCCGTCTCTCGTACATCGAGATCGGTCGCGCGCGCAACGCCAAGTTTCAGGTCTTCGTGGACGCGAATCCAGAAGGCGCCAACACCGCACTGGTAGATCGTCCTTCGTACATGGTGGACAGTCTCCAAGGAGACGCCACGCCCCCTCCACTGTCGGTTGAAGCTCAGCCTGAGGCACCTCACGGGCTGAGCGCTAGCAGTCCTCTTAACATTCAAGACCTAGCTCGTTCTTCATCAAGCCCTAAGGGTGTATCCACAATTCGTGTGTACAGAACCCGGGGCCTGAGACGGTTCGATTATACACCCGAATTGTCGCTGCTACTGGAAGTTTCGTTCGTCTCGGAGGCATGACTGTTGTCGGACATCTTAGGGGATGCAATATTGTAGTTTACCCAACTGAATCTGGATTGATTACCCCGTATCGACTGGCACAGCGTCATGCCCCTCACCTCATCTTTAACCTCAAGGCAAATTCAATTAGCACGATCCAACGTCAGTGGATAAAAGATTGTGGTAAAACCATCTCATCCGAACAGGGCGATGCCATCGATGGCGTCGCAAACAGCCCCAACGATTCTTACCTATCTGAAGTTAAGTCTACGACCTGGCAAGGGTCGCTGCTTGTATTTCTCAAAACTTCGAGCAATGTTTTCCTTCTAAGTGTCCTTTGAGTTATTCACCTAAACCTCGTTGGCATCTGAACAACTCCGCATTTTCGCGGCAATAGTCCGGCGGGTGATGCGGGAGAGCTCGAACATCCTAATACCCTCTCTGAGTCACACCGCCAGCGGGCAAGTGGTCGACTGGGAATCAGAGCGAGGATGGTTTAACCAGCCCATCCCAATTCAGAAGAGGCGTGCAGTTGATATGCACTACGTGTGCACTGAGAGAAGTAGAAGCATTGGAAATCAGTACTCAGTGCCGAAGTCACTTATGATCAATGCTACTAGTAGTTGCTATGGGTTTACAGCTGTGTGCAAAAATGTTGACAGTACGCGTGGTTTGAGTGGATTAGTACATCGAAAATAAATGAAAAATGCCCTACATAGCCAGGACTCCAAGCCAGGTACAACCGCGCGTGCAGCTTGACACATCTTTCCCCTGACTTATTCTTAATGCCTGTAGCTATATCTTCTATCTTTGATACACTATCCGAAACTGCTGTTGAAACTGAGAGCCGATGCCCTCGAACAAAGACTTGTTTCTTCGTGGCACGGGTCCCTTTCTTTGACCTGCCATTCTTCCGCCCAGTTGTCACGGTTCTCTCATCTTTCGATGTCTCATCCAAGAACCCAAGTTCAAACTTCTGATGAAATCTGCGCGTTTCTTCTCGTTCCTTTCTTTAGCAGTCTTCTTCAGCTTTTTACGGGAAAAAAATGCCTGCGTGTGCGAGCTCTCGGCAGATGGACAGAAATGAATCTGTTATTATCAAGCAAGTCAGGCAATTCATCGAGGAACCAATCAGGATGACGATTGACAAGTCGAAGGAGATGGTTTACGTGCTCAAAGTGGAGAACTCGGGGACGGCCAGGAGTGCCATAGTGATGTCGGACAACATCTCCAGTTTCTGAGCATGCGCCAAAATGTACTTTCTGAGAAGCCGACACAGTCAAGGATTTGTTCAAGTAATAGTATATTCTGTTCATGAAGGTTGACGGCCGCGAGTTTGACGTCGTGACTAATTTTTCGGAACGGCATAATAATGGAGGAGAACCCTAACTCGCTTCAAGAATTCGCGCTTGACCAGCTTAGGCGTCGTTGCAACATAAGCTTCAGCCACACCTCAGTGCTACTTCACATGCAGTGGCTGCACGCAAAGGAGCACTGAGGTGTGGCTGAAGCTATGTGGTCGTCTCACTACGTTAAACCTGGGAGGTTAAACTAGTTAAACGAATAAATGAAAATTAACCTCAACAAGTCAAAGTGAAGGCATGACCTCCATCACATGTCTCCTGCAATAACAGGGTAATATAACCAGAGATCGAAATCACATACAATTAACGCAACTTCAACCGTGCACCGTACATCCTCCCGCCGACCACTAGGAGCATCTGGGGTTGTTGCACCCTAATAAAGGTTACGATAGTGCCAGAAGCATAGGTAGGTCACTAGTGGCACTGCGGGCCAACCACACCGTCCGTTGCCAATCTGAAAATGAACCACAGTGCCTTGGCTGATCACCATCATGTCTGCCCTCGCGGCTGCATATTACCCACTCGCACCGTCATGCAGTTTTATGAACCACCAAGGTCAATATAGTAGTCCGGTCACGGCCAAGGGGATACCTCTTGACGTGGATCATTCTTGGGCTGGCAAAGCGCCTAAGTTTGGGATATTGCACACGGCCCGGCGTCACGTATGTTGCACATTGAATGCAAAAGGTTTTATGCCTTGGTAACTTCATTTTGAACTTGCGACCAATTGACAGCTAAGAAGGGTTCAGTGTAGGTCGGTGTAATGGCGTGCATAAGGTGGTGCTTAGGGTCATTGTCGCTAAAAATTCCATCCGGTGAGTGGAATCACGCGTGAATGATATCAGAAGGTGTATACTTGGTATGTCTACGAAGGAGGTGCTGTACGTATGCACTGTGAGAACGTTTGAGAGGTGGATGTCTTAACAGGCGAACGGAGGTATACACAGGAAGTCTGAGAGGGTTCCGTTAATCAATGGCAGAAGTATATGCGCTAGCTTTGCACCAGGAGTTGTCAGGATCATCCCCACCCCTGCGCGACTTCTGCAAACTTGAGGCCTTAAGGAGCAGAGAACGAAGCGAGGACGAGTGACCGCGAGCTCCCATCCGAAGATCTCGGCCTTCTAACGTAGGTGTCTGTGGTGCATCGAACATGGAGGATAGGGTTCGGGAGATACATATTTCGCGAGATATTAGCCAGCTTTTTAGCTTGCTGGGTTTATTAACTTAGCCACTCACGTGATACTGTTTCTAGCTAACGAAATAAACATGGCTAATTAGCACGCTGCGTTCATTCCCGGCATTCCTCCGGTCACTCATCGTTCCCATCATCGTTTCCTACCATCTCCTCAGCTTCGGCCTTACCTTTTCCACTACTGTCAGGACTCGTCTCAGTATATAATTACTTGTCACTCTAGTCTAACTCCGATTCCGCTCCTCAAGTTTGAAGAAGTCGCGCAGGGATGGAGATGATCCTGACAGCTCCTGGTGCAAAGCTAGCGCATATACTTTCTGCCATTGAGCATATTAACTGAACCCTCTCAGACTTCCTGTGTATACCTCTGTTCGCCTGTTAAGACATCCACCTCTCAAACGTTCTCACAGTGCATATGTACAGCACCTCCTTCGTAGACATACCAAGTATACACCTTCTGATATCATTCACGCGTGGTTCCACTCACCGGATGGAATTTTTGGCGACAATGACCCTAAGCACCACCTTATGTACGCCATTACACCGACCTATACTGAACCCTTCTTAGCTGTCAATTGGTCGCAAGTTCAAAATAAAGTTATCAAGGCGTAAAACCTTTTGCATTCAATGTGCAACATATGTGACGCCGGGCCGTGTGCAGTATCCCAAACTTAGGCGCTTTGCCAGCTCAAGAATGATCCACGTCAAGAGGTATCCCCTTGGCCATGACCGGACTATCGATTTCCCCAAAGAGACACACCCGCCGTATAAAACTGAAGATAGTAACAGCTTTCGACTCAATAACAAAAACACCATCAGCACTTACTATTACCCTCTCCTGAATTGTAACTATGAAGTTCATCGCACTCATCACTATGATCGTGTCTGTCGCAGTAATGGCTGGGGCAGATGACACACAGATCCTCGGCCGCCACTGCGCCCAAGCTAGTGAGTACTCTACAGTCTAGTGAATGTGGGCCTCAGACTGTATGCTTACGGCTGCTCGCAGACGGTCAAGAGTGCGGACATTTGGCAAGTCATAACAATGGGAAGCAGTTCGTGTATTGGTGTGGATCAAAGAACACAATCGACGATTATTCGGATTGCAACTGTTATTATTGCTGCGTAGACTCGACTCCAGCCCAATATGCGTACTGTAATGAAACTACGAGGTAAACATAGTATTTTGCTTGATAGTCACACCGAATTTACCTACATATATTGACCTTGGTGGTTCATAAAACTGCATGACGGTGCGAGTGGGTAATATGCAGCCGCGAGGGCAGACATGATAGTAATCAGCCAAGGCACCGTGATTCATTTTCAGATTGGCGACGGACGGTGTGGTTGGCCCGCAGTGCCACTAGTGACCTACCTATGCTTCTGGCACTATCGTAACATTTATTAGGGTGCAACAACCCAAGATGCTCCTGGTGGTCGGCGGGAGGATGTACGGTGCACAGTTGAAGTTGCGTTAATTGTATGTGATTTCGATCTCCGATTGACTGGAAGGTAATATCAAGTACAAGTGGACTATACCCGTGGTTTATGTGGGAACACCTACAGTACTAGAGGTCAGGCTGGTCAGGTTCCTCCTTTGAGCGGGTGCTGTCGTGAGTTGAAAGAGAATGTTTGGCCCTATTTGCCCCAACTCTATTTGTCTTGCTCCTCGGCATTTAAATCTGGCTGAGCCTGAATATTGTCATGGACTCGAATCTACTGAGGCTCCCTGATGGCACTGAGCTAGTGACTGACGCAGATGAGGAAGTCAGCTTAATTCAGCGTTGGGGTCCAATAAATCTTGGATATAGCCATCTCTCCTACATCGAGAATCGAGATCGGTCGCGCGCGCAGCGCCAAGTTTCAGGTCTTCGTGGACGCGAATCCAGAAGACACCAACACCGTGCTGGTAGATCGTCCTTCGTGCATGGTGGACAGTCTCCAAGGAGACGCCACGCCCCCTCCACTGCTGGCTGAAGTTCAGCCTGGGGCACCTCACATGCTGAGCGCTAGCAGTCCTCTCAACATTCAAGACCTAGCCCGTTCTTCATCAAGCCATAAGGGTGTATCCACAATTCGTGTGTACAGAACCCGGGGCCTGAGACGGTTCAACTATGCACCCAAATTGTCGCTGTTACTGGAAGTTTCGTTCGTCTCGGAGGCATGACTGTTGTCGAACATCTTAGGGGATGCAATGTTGTGGTTTACCCAACTGAATCTGGATTGATTACCTTGTATCAACTGGCACAGTGTCGTGTGCCTCGCCTCACCTTAGACCTCAAGGTGAATGCAATTGGCATAATCCACCGTCAGTGGATAAAAGGTTGCGGTAAGACCGTCCCATCCAAACAGGGCGATGATGTTCAATGATTCTTGCCTATTGATAAGTTCACGACCTGCCAAGGCTACTGCTTGCACTGACGATTAGAACTACACACAAACTCTCAACACTAAGTTTCAATAACCATACGCCATGCTGTACAGGGAAAGAGTCAGGACCTAATGAGGATAGCGCCAAACGTGGAATATGAAGTACCTAGAGAGACCAGCGGCGTCGCCGTTAAACAGATCAGCGTCGCCTGGGTTAGCGCCAGAATCCGCGTATTGCCAGAACGTCTCGTACTCCCATCCAGCAGGGAGGGTGCCAACCGAGGTGGAGTAGCTGGCGAGCCAAAGTGGATTGTTGCTCGCAAACGCGGCGCTGTTACCAGTACACGTTGTCCACCAGTCCGTCGTGGTATAGATGATGGGATAGCTATCAGAACACAAAAACACGAGGTCATCTCCGTGGAATTATTTGATTTCTCGAAAATCTTACCGGCCTGTAGCAGCCTCGTAGGTGCTGGAGAAGGATTGCACCCAGGTCACCATTTCCGAAGCGGTCAGATCATAGCACTCGTCGCCGCTTGGGTTGTCTATCCATAGATGAGCTCGTTGCCGGTGCAATGCGATATTGGGGACTTACACTCAATATCGAGAGCACCAGGAAGGGTGATACCGTCGGCAGACCAGCCACCTGTATGGGCGTTCAGTTCAGCTATTCGTGGGTGAATCATCGCTGAACAAACCTACCACCATTAGCCAAGAAGTAGTCAGCCTGGGTGGCACCAGTGGACTCATCCGGGTGAGCAAAGTGGTAACCACCACGGATCAGCCCGGCATCAGTCGCGCCGATGTACTGATCGCTGAATGAAGGAGAGACATAATCTACAAGGACACTCTATTATGGGAGTCCCGATACCGGGTGAGGGGGAATCCTTACCTGTGCCTTCAGTAGCCTTGATATAAACAAACGTGATACCATTGTCTACCACAGTAGTCCAGTCAACGTCGGGCTGGTAGTCAGAGATGTCAATGCCGTATGGTGTAGCGCTAGCAAGAGCAGCCAAGGCAAGGAGAACAAGGTACTTCATCTTGAGAGTCTGAACGATACTGCAGGAAGGATCAGCAGTTTATATATACCAGGGGCGGGTGAACGGCGCTGGTTCGAAGACGAGATGTCAACACACCCATACATATCGTCCCTCCTTTCTGCTCATGATCAGAGCATGTGCAACAATCGGGCCACTGCGACATTGAAGTAAGTTCATGAGAATAAACATGACATGTTCCCTGAGAATTCGAGATGAACACGGCATCTTACCACATGTCGGTGCCATTATTTCGTGGAGGTAATGTCAAGAGATGTGAAAATGAGAGTAATCTCAGCCTCGAGAAGTAGTATACAGCAAACCTTTTGGGCTGTGATCGACAGGTCAACCAATCACCCAACTTGGCTGGTGCATGCGCGTCCGAACAAATCAAAAAATAAAACACGCACGTATTAATAGTACCCGAGAGAGTCGAGACATGTTTAAAGTACATATTCTATTCGCCTGTTGCAGAGCTTTGCAAGGTCAATGATAACATAACCATTGAAATGACGTAGCTGTGCACGACGAAGAACAATACTGAACGCTAGAACTCATGTCTTGGTGATGCCACAAAATACCCGCATTCGCGATGCGTATCGTCATCTGAGGCCACGGGGCCCGGAGCAAATAGCACTGTCGTAACGAACTGAACATGTAAACAGAAGAAAAGGATTCATGAAAATGAAAGGTGAATATCCGCGGGGAGGTGCTGTCTCGTTCCCAATCGTAGCTGAGGAAACATGCGGATTTAGCAAACTCTGAGTAAAAAGGATATTCGAGCCCAGAGCACCCTTATTGAAAAGTGAGAACACAGTATCCTGTGACCTGGCTTCACATGGACACACCGATGGCGTGTGCAATGCACAATTTTCGATCGTTGGTAGGTAGTTACCTTGGCTGCAAAGATTCAGCTTGTTCAAGACTTCTGAGAACGCCATCTGGTGGATAAAGAAGACTGCTTCCACTGCTTTTCCGGAGGGTTGGTACCTCGATCCTCTTATTATGAACGAAAGCATTAGACCATACATAAGCTCACATACCACTTTGAGGAAGATACTACTCAGGAACAAAAGCTAATCATTCCCCGGATTTGGTACCTCCTGTATCACCTCTGTGTAGCCTTATGATAGCCCGGCTGCAGTCCACCCAGACCAGGAGTACGCGGAAGCCCATATGGCACACGTACACACAGTTGTGTGTACTTTGGGCGTATAACGTAGCTGCGAAGTGGTATGTTGAATGATGGTTTGGTGCACGGGAGAGGGACGTGCTTCAAGTTCTGGTTCAGTAGATTCGGCAAGCACCGAATCAGTGTTGGACTCGGTTGCCACCGTGACCTCTCGCAGTTCGACGGGTCTGTCATGCAACCGTTTCATTCTCGATCCCTTTTGGATGGAAAAAATCTTTGTTTTTTGTCACTGTGCAACACACCGACACCGCAGCGACTACAATGGTTGCTGCTTAGGTAAGCAATGCAAGACTCATTCCGAGACTTCATTGTACTCGACGTCATGATGCCGCGTATGGCACAATACAATCTCCGGGGAAGTATAAAAAACTCGGTCATGTCTTTTTTCTTTCGTGTTTCGTCCTCTCTCTTACGTCGTTCTGCCTGCTGCGAGCTGGACCTGCAACATACTTTCTTCGAACTTGCAACTTTCTAAAGAGCTTCACTCTTGCTCATTATCAGCTGCGCTGACTTGAACGATTCTTCAACCAAATTTCGAACGCCCTTTGGTTACGATGCAATTCACTACTATTGTTGCATTCGCTCTTGCTGCCACCGCCTCTGTGCACGGTGTACCACTCCAGAAGCGTATCGCACAGGTCATCGCTGATTCTACTACTAAGTGGGAACAAGCCTGTGTAAGTTCTAGAGATGCCTCAGCCTTGTTTCACCTCACCCTTTCATCCTAGGATGCTGCTGGTGGAGGTGCCAAATGCAACCAAGTTGCTGTCGCGTCCTTTGGTACTCTTCTTGCTGCCCCTGGTCCATGCGAGCAGCAGAATGCCGCGGATAACATGGTTGACCTTGCAAAGACCCTCAACAACGACGCCAACATGATCAAGTTTGCTCAGATCTTCGCGCAGCAGCCCCGAAACTCAGTTCGTCTTTTTAAAATATATTTTGTTACCATCACTTAACAAGTGTTCGATGCACGCAGCCCACATCACAAAGCGTTCCCTACTGCCAATCAGCCCCGCGTAATGCTGAGCTCAAGGGGCTCTTCCAGTGCCAGTTCCAGGGTGATAATCCAAAGACCTTTGTCGGTGGCACCGCTGTTGGTGGTGCAGGCACTATCCCTTTTGGCATGAACGCGCCTCTTAATCCAGCTGGTTCATGTCCCGCAAATCCCTCTGGCCCTATCGCTGATGGCTCCCAGCTCGTGGATCTCACCCAGAACCCTGGTGTTGGTGGCTCAACTAGCTCTGCCAGCACCACTGGCGGAAGCACCGGCAACTCGACTGTTGTCACTCCCTCTTCTGATGCAACCAGTTCCACGCCTTCGGCTGCTGTAGCTACTGTGGCAGCTTCTCCTGTTGGCGCTATTCCGTCTACGACTCCTGCAAGTGGTGGAGGAGGTTTCAAATTAAGTAACGGTCAGAGTGCTCAGAAGCTTAACGCGCAGTTCGCTACACTGACAGCTGCTTCTTCCTGCACTGGTGCGTTCGCCTTGATTGGGGATTAAATTTAGTTCTAAATATTTTATACAGCGAATACCAACGCATGCGTCGGTGGCGCATTTGCCCAGTGCGTAGGGGGCAAGTTCATGACTACACCCTGTGGATCGGGTCTCACTTGCGCTGCCCTTCCTCTCGTTAACTCTCCGGGAACGTCGATCACCTGTACCACAACTGCCGATGCCGAGGCTCGTATTGCGGCAACTGGCGCACAAGGTGGCATTACTGGATCAGGATGACCTTAAAAGTACTGGAATTTGGCCGCAAAATCAGTTATTCACGTTGCTAGTCGACGTTTGACTCCTTTCGCGCTTTGGATTATGGTAGACCAACCTATTAGTGTATGAACA
The DNA here is from genome assembly GCA_001658105.1 of Rhizopogon vinicolor AM-OR11-026. Taxonomy (NCBI): domain Eukaryota; kingdom Fungi; phylum Basidiomycota; class Agaricomycetes; order Boletales; family Rhizopogonaceae; genus Rhizopogon; species Rhizopogon vinicolor. The sequence continues at coordinate 32,119 of KV448256.1, read as the reverse complement.
TATGATAACTGTACTGGCGGTGTTAGTCACCTTGAATCTGTATACTAAAACCTAATCAATGTATGTGCATGATTCTGACAATGAAGAGATCTTAGATAAGGCTGCTGATGGGTATCGACCAAAGATAATCTTGGGCAAACGGTCCTAGGTCCATATCCACAGCAGGGAATTTTGGAGCGCAAATATAATTGAAGGCTTCATTTTGAAGTAGTTGCCTGCTTCAAGTTGATCGATAGGATGAGTAACTTAATGATGAGTCAAAGGACACGTAGGCAGATGATCAGATTACTCATTAGAGATCAGCATTGATGCACGGATCGCCTGCCAGCACCATCGGTCATACGATCCTGAAAACAATAGATTGTGAACATGATGTATGAGACTAAGAAGGACAATGATAAAACTTATGATGGCCTCTCGGGACCGTGATCTGTGGCAAATTTTTCTGAACTCCGACAAGTTTTTATGATTTGGATAGTACCGGGAATATTGACGATCAGAGACTCATCTCCCCTTTCCCCTCTTCCTTCTCCTCCTGTTCACGACTTTTAGACATGGATGTACGTGCAGATCAACACCTGAATGCTCATTGTTGAACCCGATCTGATTATATTTGTTCTGCTATCGTCCACGATAACAGCCGAATTTTGTGCAGGGGCTGCACAATCTATTGCTGCAGTCCACCTCAAACGATACCAACCAACTCAAAGCTGTAAGATCGCTACATCAAACGCGTTGTTACCGCGCTTCCTGACTTATTCTGTGCATCAGGCCACAACGCAGCTCAATACCGAGTACTACAAAAATCCAGCATGTATATCTGCGCTCGCTCAGATACTCGCCAGTTCGCCGGAAACTGCGGTAAGCAAACTTCATATCGGCTTATTCGTGGCTATGTCTTCTCATATCTGTTCGCTCTGTGCTCGTCTACCAGGTTCGCCAACTGGCTGCCGTTGAGATGCGGAAGCGCGTTTCGCAAAAGAGTGGTGATCTATGGATGCAGCTGCCGCAAGATGTCCGTTCGCAGATCAAAGATCAGCTTCCTGTCTTAATCCTTGCTGAACAAGAGTCAATCTCGTTTCTTACTTCCAAAAATACGCTCCTACTGATTTTTTTTGATGCTGTAGGAAGCTCGTCAGGCACTCCGCCGCGCGTGTCATCGCAGCCGCTGCTAGCATCGAGATCTCGGCTGGAACGTGGCCACAACTCCTTCCGTGGTTGCACCAGTCATGCACATCAGGACAAGTCGCACATCGCGAGGTCGGCATCTTCATTTTGTTCACTGTACTCGAGAACATCGTGGATGGTTTCCAAGAGCATCTGCAAAGCTTCTTTAAACTCTTCGAGGGTCTTCTCAAGGATCCCGAGAGTATTGAAGTTCGTATTACAACTGTTCGGTACGCATTGCTCCTCGGGTAATCCTAGATGGCAAGCTAATCCTACCTTAAGGGCTTTGGGTGTCATCGCCCAGTACATCGACTCTGACGACAAGGCCGACATCGTGCGTGAACTCTTTTTCTCAAAAAACAACTCACCTCACTGTGCTACAGAAATCCTTCCAAGGACTCCTCCCTGGTATGATCCAAATCCTCGGCCAATCCATCGAGTCTGGTGATGAGTCTGTTGCTCGTCAATTATTCGATGTATTTGAGACTCTTCTCATTCTTGTACGTTTGCATTCCAGTTTTCGTTGACTTGGATTTATCTGTGAAATGTCATGTAGGAAGTGCCAATTCTTGGCCCACATATTGCGGAGCTGGCTTCCTTCCTCCTTCAAGCTGGAGGCAACCGCAATCTCGACCCGGAAATCCGTGTTTTGGCACTCAACGCCCTTAACTGGACTGTGCAATAGTGAGTCTATGTCCGAATTGGCGCTATGACAGTATTTAAGTCGTCTTCCCAGCAAAAAATCGAAAATCCAAAGCCAGGACCTCGCCGGCGCCATCTTGGAAGGCCTTATGCCCATCACCACCGAGGAGGAACCCGCAGATTCCGACGAGGACGCTCCTTGCCGTGTACGTAAATTTGGTTTGCTGCTATGATGACCCCTGATCACCATTATTCTAGTCTGCTCTTCGCATCATCGATGGCCTCGCCACGAACCTTCCCCCCACCCAAGTCTTCCCTGCTCTCCGCACACTCATTTCCCATTACTTCTCTTCTCCTGATCCGAACAACCGCCGTGGTGCCATGCTTGCACTTGGCGTGGCTGTGGAGGGCTGCAGCGAGTTCATGACGCCTTTGATGAGCCACGTTTGGCCAGTTATCGAGGCTGGTCTCCAGGATGGCGATACCTCTGTCAGGAAGGCCACCTGTATTGCTATCAGCTGTTTGTGCGAGTGGCTGGAGGATGAGTGTGTTGCAAAGCACTCCGTTCTTGTTCCTGTGAGCTCGGAAGTTTTCCATGCTTTGATGATCGTGCTCAGATCTGTGTGATGCTTTTAGGTGATCATGGGTTTGGTGCAAGATCCCACGACTCAGCACTCGGCTTGCACTGCTCTCGACGCACTCCTCGAGATCTTGCAAGATGTCATTGACCAATACCTCCAGCTTATCATGGAGCAACTTGTTGGTCTGCTCGATACTGCACCTATCCGAGTCAAGACCGTGGTTACTGGAGCTATTGGTAGTGCTGCACACGCCTCAAAGGGGAAGTTCCTTCCCTACTTCCAGCCGACGATGAGCAAGTTGGAGCACTTCCTGGTCCTCACCGGCGAGGGCGAGGAGACCGAGCTCCGCGGTCTCGCTATGGATGCCGTTGGAACCTTCGCAGAGGCTGTCGGCGTCGATGTCTTCCGCCCCTACTTCGCAGACATGATGAAGCAGGCTTTCCAGGGTGTTGAGATGGGCAGCGCGCGTCTTCGCGAATGCAGCTTCCTGTTCTTTGGCGTGATGGCCAGGGTCTTTGGCGAAGAATTTGCGCCGTACCTGCCCAGTGTTATGCCTCTGTTGTTGCAGAGCTGCAAACAATCGGAGCACGGCGAGGACAATGTTTCTACATGTATGCCTATCATCTCTTTTTGGTTGAAGAGTTTCCTGATGGATTGCTGTTTAGTTTCCAACACTGAGGCTGCTGCCGCCTTCGCATCTGGATCCTCCCCTACCAATGCGATCTCTGTCACGGATGATATCAATGGCAACCCCGAAGTTGAGCTTGAAGATATTGACCTCGACAAGATGCTCGAAGTCAATAGCGCCATTGCAGTCGAGAAGGAAATTGCAGCTGACACCATTGGAACGCTCTTCGCTGCCACACGCAACCACTTCTTCCCTTACGTCGAGCCTTGCGCTCTCGAGCTCGTCAGCTTGCTCGACCATTACTACGAGGGTATCCGCAAGTCGGCGACAGACTCGTTGTTGGAGATCGTCAGGACGTTCTACGAACTGAGCGGTGCACCAGATTTCACACCTGGGACAGCGGTACGTTGTAGTTATCATGTACGAGCGAGCATAATGCTGATGCAATGTCTAGGTTGTGCCTCTTCAGCAGAGTGTGAAAGAGCTCATCGGTCACAGCTTGAAGCCCTTGCTGGAGATGTACGAGACGGAGGATAACAAGTGAGTGATTGTGTGATCATTTATGTATTTTCACTGAATGATTTTCCCACAGGGGTGTCGTGATTACGTTATGTGTTGGTCTTGCAGAGACCATCAACAAGATTGGGCCTGCGTTTTTCGAAGACCGTAGGTCGGATCATTGGGTCTTTTTTGCTCATGCTGACATTGCATGTAGATCTTGAGACGATCAGTTCCATCGCTCTGCAGGTCCTTGAACAAAAGGCGCTTTGCCAACAGGACCCTGACCAGGATGAAACTGAGGAGGCACCGGAAGATCAGGCTGAAAACGACTCAGTGCTCATTTCGTCTGCAGGCGACTTGGTATCTGCACTTGCGAATACGCTGGGCAATGACTTCGCACGGGCATTCGGTACCTTCTTCCCTCTCATCTCGAAGTACTACGTAAGTTCGAGTTCTTTCAAATACACGTTCGGGCACTGACTCTGTACATCCTCTTGCAGAAGAAGAACAGGTCACTCAGCGATCGTTCATCTGCTATCGGTTGTCTCGCGGAGATTATCGCTGGCATGAAGACCTCTGTGACGCCATCGACACAACCTCTGATGGAGTTGTTCTATGCCGCACTCAGCGACCCAGAACCTGAGGTCCAGAGTAATGCATGCTTTGCCACCGGTCTTTTGGTTGAATACTCTCAAGTCGACCTATCGCCGCAGTATATGCATATCCTCGCTGCCCTTCGCCCAATGTTCAACATCTCCCACGATGCCCCTGCACCGAAACTCAATGCAAAGGACAATGCTACTGGTGCTGTTGCGCGTCTCATCACCCGCAACACTCCTGCTGTTCCTCTTGATCAAGTCCTTCCTGTGTTGATCGGCAGTCTCCCGCTCACGAGGGATTACCTTGAGAACCGCCCAGTTTTCCGCGCCATCTTCCACTTGTTCCGCACGAACCCTCAGTCGCTCTTGCCATACATGAACCAACTGCTTGCCGTATTTGCCCACGTTCTTGACCCAAGTGTACCTGACCAGATTGGTGATGAGGAAAAAGTCGAGTTGATTGAGTTGATTGGCATGTTGAACGCGGAAGATCCAGCGAGAATTCAGGCAGCCGGGCTCAGCGCATTCATAGGAGCATAATTGATTCGTACTTCTTTTCCACCATGCACTCGTCTATCTTTCACGAAACCGTAACTCTAGTACTATTAGATCCAATTTTTTCAGGCCTCTCCCGCTTTCGTTTAGATTACTTACACACTTTACTTCGCATATAGGCAGGCAACTTCAAAAGTTCCTTCATTCACTGGGTTATCTCTGGTTTTGAAAAATGGCACGTGATTTAAATCAACGTGACGCGTTGTTATTGTGTATTTGTCCATCTCCTTATTACTTCCAAAATCAAACCCCAATAACTTATCATCCCTTCCAACTGAATAGCAAAATAATTCGAAATCTGAGCTCGCTGGTCGACTCATCCTTCAACTTCACGCCTTACAACACATTTCACTATGATCACCACTCTTTTAACCTTCCTCGCTGCCTCACCAGCGGTTCTTGCGACAGTCACTGTTGACAATCCGCTGGACGGCCAGCTGCCGCTTATCGCTCGCGTCGGTGTAAACTATACTTGGTCCTTCAGCCCGCTCACCTTTTCGACCGACTTCAGCGATTCCCTGTCATACACCGCTTCTGGTCTACCAAGTTGGTGTTCATTTGACAGCGAAACACAGACCCTCCAAGGCGTGCCTTCTGGTAAAGACGTGGGCTCGCTGCAGATTAATATTAGCGCCTCAGACTCGGAGTCGTCTGCTACATCATCCTTCTTTCTCCCCGTCACGTCAGATCCTCCTCCAACGCTTCAAGTCCCTCTACAAACACAGTTCTTCGCAGGTAGCCCCTCGCTCTCCTCGGTGTTCTTCCTATCCCCCGGGTCGGCTCTTAAAACGGACAACTTTGTGTTCAGGATCCCGCCTCATTGGTCTTTCAGCGTTGGTATCCTCGATGATACTTTCCTGGCCCAAAGCGATGTATACTATGCGGCCTTGCAAGCGGATGGAACGCCTCTTCCTGATTGGGTTACCTTCGATACAAACACTACTACCTTTGACGGTACATCGCCGTACGAGGCTGCTCTTCCCACACCTTATACTTTATCTATAGATGTGCATGCGTCTGATCAACCAGGTTATAGCGCTGAAACTGTTTCTTTCGATATCATCGTGGCTTCTCACGAACTATATGCACTGTCGACTCTACCCACTGTCAACGTTACGGCCGATTCGCCTTTCAACTTCAGTGTTACGGCCGCTGCCGATTTCACTGGTATCTTGATCGATGGACAGCCCTTGCAACCTGACAATATCACTGATTTGTCTATCGACGTGTCTTCGTACAAGAACTGGCTTCAGTACGATAACGAAAGTCGGACACTCTTTGGCATCCCGCCCGCTGGACTGTCTGCGACAGATGCTACGCATGGTGGACCTGTTCTACCTGCCAAGCTCACCACTGACTTCAATCAGACCTTGGAAACGACAATGTCTCTGGCAGTCGTGTCATCCTATTTTTCCGCATCGGACCTTGGAGTCGTCAATGCGGATCCAGGACAGCAAGTCCATTTCGACTTGACTCAGTTTTTCTCTAACAAAGCCGATACCGCACAAAATCACAACGACGTCAACCTCAGTCTCACCTTCTTTCCCGATGCTGCTAGCGATTATTTGAGCTTCGACCCTGCCTCTGCACAGCTGTCTGGACAAGTTCCCGGCAACTCTCAACTTCCGAAGATCGACGTTACCTTCATCGCCTACTCGCAAGTCACGCACTCTACTTCTCATGCAACGCTATCTGTGGTCTCTCCGCAGGTGGAGGCTCAAATCCAGGGACTGGCAGGCTTGGCGGCACGCCAGACAACAACGACGATCCTGTCTATTGTCTTTGGCACCATCGGTGGCCTATCTTGCCTTGGTGCTGCCGTGGCCCTTTACAGGCGGCGCACGAGGGTTCGAGACCCGGCTGCGCTAGCTGAGGAAGGCGCGCTCCCTCGCTCGGATGAGAAGAAGTATCACGGGACCCCCGCCAACGGCAGCAACGCTCTTCGTCAAGTTAGCAAGGATGACAACTGGTCCAAGGAGGCAAATATGAGTGCGACTGGGGAGAAAGGCGGTCTCAGGAATCCGTCTGGAACCCCGTCGAATTGGTCCGAAAACCTTGGACTGGGCCTCCCGCATGCTGTTCCTCGTACGTCTTCGACCGCACATGCCGATACCCACAAGGTCACGAGGAAGGGCGAGTTACTGGAACGGATCAAGGAGGCTGTGAGAAACGCGAGCGACAAATGCATGTCTAAAGCTGCTCCGACGAGGCCTGTCATTGGTTATCCTGCGCCGTTGACACCAAGACGTGGTGTGGATGAGCTTCCCCTAGAAGGTCACTACGTAGACATAAGGGCTTCCCCGGATTTGCAATATACACTCGATAATCCCTACAGCGACACGGAGCTCAGAGTGAAGCGAGCTAGCACAATAGCTAGTCTGGTTGGTTCACCGTCGAACTCTACCGATGACAGGTCTATCCCGCGAAGGCGAGCAGATTTTGGTCCTCCAAGGTCGCTACGAGGCCCGCGAGAGCTAGCGCCTACCGCTGTTAAGGACGCTGCTTGCAGAAGGTATATCTTCATTTTCTTCACGAGGACTTAATCTTTGACCGCACGCATCCTTCTAGCCCCGTGAGGGAAAGCACACTGAGTGCAAGCACCATTTCCTATGAATCACTTCCTCAGACTATCCGAATTATCCAGACCGCCGCAGAAACGCCTCGTCTCAAGCAGTTCGCATATGTTTCCCCCGTTCCCCCTCCGCGATCTCAGTCTAGTAATCAAACAACGCTGGATGCATCCCAGGGAACAAAGAGAATCATCAGTCAGACAGCAAATGTCTATCGAGGAAGGCATGCACACCACGCCACTGACAGTCTTAGCATCGGTATGCATTACGTTCGTACACTGGGAGAAGGTCCATCGCACGTACACTCTATGTCTAATGAGACCTTCTCGTCACTCGCATCTCCACCTGGTCGCGGTGCTGTTGGTGTAACGAAGGAAAGCAGGGTTTCTCGATTCGTCGTACGGACTGGCGAGCGGTTCAAGTTCCGCATTCCCGTGACGTCCGTCAATGGTGTACTCCCCAAGTTAGAGGCGAGACTGACATCGGGGCAAGCTCTGCCGCGCTTCTTGCAGCTGGAGCTGAAAGAATACGATGATGTCAGGAGGGTGGTCGAATTTTCAGGCATTCCGACAGAAGACGACGTTGGAGAGATTCATGCGGGGGTGTTCGATGAGGAGGGAGGAGTGTGTCTTGCAAAGGTGGTTGTTGAGATAAAAGCTCCCCGCCGGTGATCGTCCTCGATTTATCCGCGTTTGTCCTATGTATTTGCGACTGAGTCTTTCCAATGGGGATGCAGTTAAAATTCTTCATATAATTTTCATTCAAAGCATCGACTTTCCGGTCGATATGAATTAAGGAACAATCAATCCAAAGCTAAACTACAACATTAAAGTGTCCAAGACCGGTTCTAAATGGCCAGTAAATGAGGTTGACGCGGCTTCCTTTATAGGTGACAACAGTGACGTAGGTTCAAAACGGAAGTGTTTCAGTCGCCGGCTTTGACTCGACAGACGAGCTTTGCGGTGGGGTTGAGATAGGGGAGCGCTGCTAACGCCTAGAGCATCTTGAACGCCTTCAAGATTGACCACGTCGTCCATACAAACGGCGAATTTAGCCCCGCGCGCCCAATATAAACTTTCCCCTTCGCGACCGACCTCGATGTAGGGAGGACTCACGTCTCGCGGAGCGGGCACGTCATGCGATGAGGATGTGGGCGCCGATCCGCGCTGAATACAGGAAACGAGGGGTCTTATTGGGCGGTCGCAAAACGACTCGGAAAGCGTGGCGTCGATACAATCTCCTGGAGACTCCGGGCGTTCCGAGTCCATGTATATTGAACCGCGGCGTTGCTTCAGAGCTCTTGGGAGACGGTTCGAGGGACGGCGTACAAATTGCGGGACATCCGATGGTGTACACAGGTTTCCGCCCTCAAGGGATGAAAGGGGTGCCCTGTGGGCTTGCGGGGGTTTAGAGTGCGAACCCTGCATCTGCATCTCAACGTCGCACGTCGAAGCCGTGGAGTCAATGCATGGACGGCTCATATCCACGACATTAGGAGTATAGGCTTGAAGTGGCTCCCTTGACTCTGCTGCCTTGCTCGAAACTGCCTTGACAACAGGCTTGGGGCCCTTAGTCAGGGGCCGTCCTCCCCACACTGGCTTCTTCTGGCCCCCGGCTTGTTGGCCTGATCGAGACGCAGAAACACTCCTAAGAGAAGCCGACATCTGCCGCTCGACTTCCGTGGAGGACAGCCCATGGCCAATCTGAGAACTGGTACCTCTCGTCACTGGATGCTCTGCTTTCGCGAGTGGTCGTGGTACCGTCCGAGACGACGGTAGGACAGTGGCAGCGGCGGTCGAACTCACAGAGTGAGTCCTTGCGGCAACGGCGGTCTTCCGGATGGCTCGTGTCATCTCAGTGCTGCTAGTTTGTGGTAGAGGGGCTTGAACTCTCCGAGCACCCCCACTAACATGGGGCTTGTAGTCGCGTGCCTTTGTGAGCATGTTTCCTACTTGCTGAGGGCGCTGAGTGGTGGAAACTGAAGAACGTACTACAGCTCTTATATCTCGTGAGAGCTTAGAGCTTAGAGGACGAGCCTGTCTCCCGGAAGTGACCTTCTGAGCCAGGAGTGACGCGACGGGCCTTGCTCTTCTGGTCGTTTCATGTGGCACTGATGATGCATGTAACCTGAATGGCTTATGTGAGACGCGTTATTATGAACGGAAACGTCCAGAACAAACCTCTCGGCGCAGTCAGGTAGAAGAGCCTTGTATGCATCAACCATCTTTGCCCCCGCTTTTCTTACTTCCACATTGGCGTCCCTGGCAGTCATCTTAATGACGTCCTCGAGAAGGCGATCATGACAACTGTCGTTCTCGATGTCAAGGGGTTTGACGCAGTTCAAGTAAACAAGAACACCCTCTGCGGCCACCAAGCGCAGAGAAGCGGACTTGTGATTGGCTGACTCTGCAAGGTACGGCAGAATGGATGATGATTGGGTACCCCTAATCATGGCGAAAACACACGCCTTCGCACGCCGCGTGAGCACTTTGTTGGTCTGAGAGCAATGCCCAAGAAGAGATAGGATGAATAGCGAAACAAGGGGTTCAAATGCGGGGCCCAAACCAGCTAGTAGATCGGTGACCAGTTTGATAGCAGCGCCGGAGAGCTTAGTGCGCTTCGAGCTGATAGCGCTGTTCAGTGGCCTTGAGAGCGAGCGTATGCCGGCAATGATCTCTGTGACAGATTCGTATCCATAACTATTGCAACATTCAGTGAGCTTGAGGATGCCCTGCTCGATTGTACTCCAGGATTCCTCAGTCTCCTGAAGTGAGACCTGTCGGCTCACAACTTCAAATGCTGCTTTCAGAGTTGACTGAGAAGAACACTGAAGGAACTATCAGAGAGCAGCAAAGATATTATGTGATGTGATACGCACCCGTTTGTTGGACATATTGTAGAATTTATTGGAGGATTTGCAGTGACGATGGTGGTTAAAAGTCGAGAGTGCGATGAGGATAGGGGACTTTTCACACGGATCTGAATCAATTCTTTAAATAGTTGGGACAGGGGCCTCTAAGGGCTGTGTCGGGAACATCGTCGAATACGCATGATTGAAAATAAAGAAACTCACATTGATCTCGTCTACATCGCTGTTTCATGGTTCCAGATGACTGCAAGCGATCCAACGTGGAAATTGTTTGCAATTGGCCGTGAAAGATCGAAGTTGAACGACAGGCACTGCCAGTGATGCTGCGACAGTGGTTGGTTTCATGAGAGTATGGCAAGCGATCCAGTTATGTAAAGTGCTGGTTTCTGGAGGAATTCGTCGGGTGTCGATGAAAAAACATGTCGCAAGATTTAGATAACGCGCCCGCAGTTCGTCTTCTGGGTTCAACGTAAGTCACGTTATCATGATGCAACCCCATTTTGACCGCAGTGCACAACCAAGCCGCCGGCCCAAAGCCACTTAGTAAACTCGGTTCAAGCTTCCATGCCCTTGTCCCAGGCAGACCCTACGGTCGTTCCTTCTGTATTAGGCCCCAACTTGAACGCGCACCCATTTACAGCTGGGAAGTTTTAGCATTCGGGCGGTCGTACCTGCTGCCAGCTAAGATTTTGTACTCAATTTTCGACCGCGGTCTTCCCAGTGAAACTGTTTTAAGCTTACAAGTTGAGCATCCGCTACTAGGTAAGTACTTAATTATACTTAGGACGGATCGAACAGAGTTGATAGAAATCGCGACTGGACCTAGATCTTCTCGTATTGGCACCATGTAGTTCGATCGCCCTTCCTAGCGCAATGAAAACGCAAGGTGCACATGATTAGCACCTGATAGAGTGCTTGTCAAGCTGGTCCCAGGAGACTGCTCAGGGAGGGTTTGAAACACTGGTAACAGGCGATCCTCCAAGAAAAATAATCAATTGACTGTACACGAAAGCAGGGTAATTACAGGACGGATGACGCGCAAAGGTCAAATGCAGATTCAAAGAAAGGTACAATAAACGTGGAGAAAGCGGCGAGTCGTGTCTGTACTAGGATTTGGTCAGGGAATGGAACATTTGGGAATAAAGAAACTGACATTGGTCTATCCGATTTGAGTCTACAGTCTAGTTGGTTTCATGACTTCCAGATGAGGATGGCAAGCGATCCGACGTAGAAATAGATAAAGTGTTTAGTTTCTGGAGGAGGTAGATCAGTTTACATTCGATGCGCGACAATACCACGCCTGCCGCTGGGCCAGAGATATGATTCATGTCGAAAAACGTACCATGAGTGACATAGCTGCCAAAGTTCTTTCCGACCACAACATGCCACGTAGCGCCATGTCGTCTGTCGAACTCCTTCTTGATCTGTGCAGCGATGTCCTTCTCGATGTTGTATTTCTCGAGAGCGGCAGTCGCGATGTCAACGCTCTCTTGCTGCATCTCTTCAGTCATGTCCACATTCTTGATAATAGCCTTGGGCCCGTTGGCAGCGTTATATTCTCTTGGGCTGGAGCCAGTGTCGGTGGATACTACGACGTTGTCGGACATGATAGTGAAGTAAGGAAGTGGGTAGTCTCTGATCTGGGATATTTTTCAGCCTTGAAGGAGGTTATATACGTCTTGAATGCCTGCCTTGAGTTTTGGGGTAAGCAAAGGATAGTGCGCTTCTGCGTGTGTGGTTGAAGTGAGAAATCGCGATGAAAAGTTATTGACTCTACACGTGGCTAAAATGGGCTGTAGGCTGCTTCCAGGTCCACATGCTCTTTTGAAACGCGTTCCGCACGTTTCTTGGAATAACTCATTTCAGTAGGTCCCAGATGCCGCGAGTTGATCCAGCAGTTCACCAGGTGAAATTCCACGTTGCATTCTCGCTCCGTCCTTTTACCCTTTCATAATGTCCCCGGCTGTCTCGGGCGGCATTTTATCATCTAGGCTGTGTCCGTCGCAGGGTCACCGGGTGTGCACATGCTACAGAACCTTCATTATTAAAATTTAGCATGTGGGTCGATGGCTTCCCTTTCCTATCTCCGCAGGCCTCACGTAGTGTTCTTCGTCAGTTCCCACTTGCATACTCCCCTGCAGTCCTACTGGTTATTCTAATTAGAACATCTCGCTGGGCGCCTTCCATGGTGCTGGTTTTGCTGATGGGCAAGTAAACAAGGTTTTACTTTTGCCAATCGCCTGAGTGGCCACCTTATTTTTAATCCTTTGCAAACAGGCCTAGTTGAATCGACTTGGCGCTGGAGAAGCAGCCACTGCAATGCGGTGAAACTACCAGCTTGCACGCCAACGATTATAATCATTTCCGCTGGCCTGCACGAAGGCCCCGCGCTTGATTGCGTATGTATGCCGCATTGTATCATGTCTGCATCTGACAATCATAATCTCGGTCCAGGACAAATCCTTGTCAGGGAATGATCAGTGACAAGTGTACCTGTATTACTTTAAGGTCACGCAAGATCGAGGAACCACAGCAAATAGTCACATGGGACTGTCAACGTCCATCCAATCAGTTCCCAACCCGTGGGGACAAGTAGTTTTCTCTTGGTCATCGACGTCGAAACAACATAACAGAAGCTTCCAGCCGGCATCTAACGATCTCCCAATTTAGATCTTCCTGCAGGTTCAAAACATGTGGTACAGGATAAAGTAATTCACTCTCGACGGTTTGCCGCGATGCCCATTTTTCTCTTATTTTAAAATCTAACCCCTTCAAAGTTCATACAGCAAGCGAGCGTTCAACGCTGAATTTCCACGCATTTCCCACTGTCGATTCAAAGGTACAGCACGACACTTTTGGATGACGCATCCTTACTCTATTCTTGGTCGAGCAACCGGTAGTCAGGAACAATCTTACTAGGTCAGGAGTGTCGGTGCGATTATCTTATCGTCCTAGTCTGCGTACCTTCCTCATCGAGAATATTGCCATCTCTTCACCTGTAAGTTGCCCAAACTGCAATGTTGATAAGATGATCAGAAGAGGTTATCTTTGACTCGGTACCTGTGTTTTTCGATATATTCTATTCTGCACGTTGTTGCCTATGGGAAGTCATCCGCAAGTTAGCGCAGTACATGTTCCGACTTATATAAGTCATGTTACGCCTTTCACGCACACGCTGTTTGTCACCTAATGCCGTACTTACTATATCGACAGCGGTGGTGCTTCAAGCTGTTTGGACAGGCTGCATGGTAACTGACCGAACCGGAACCAGTAGGTTCTTGGGTACCTGCCGCCGGTGAGTCTGTGAAGTATTCTCTTGTGTGGTATACTTAACACTTCCAATCCGATTCAACATATAAACGCCATCGTCTAGTCATGCAGCCACTTTCCCAGTCCTCCTCGGTATGCGAAGAGCTTTATTATGTGCTTGCCCCATTCAAAAAGTTTTGCTCACTCCAGCGTGAGTAGATCCGCGCCACAGATTACACGCATATATGGTAGACAACTGGCCTCTCTTGCTAATAAATGTCCCATGTGCTTCAACCACTAAAGCGACAGTGAATTCCGAAGGATTTATGCACATGCATACTACCTGGTGACTTCGGATCGGATCGGAAGGCCGTCTCGCTCCCATGTGATTTGACGCAATTCACGCGCGCTGGGTGCATATGTGAGACTGTTGCACACCTTATCTTCTTATCTGTCTTCAATGCTCCCCGACGACAGGAAACTCAGTGCTCTTCTCCAGAGGATCACCATGAGCCAAACAGCACAGACTCCAGAGCGAGATGCTTTCGCTGACGAAAAGGCACCTTTGGTTGCGCATTGGAGCGCGAAACCAGATGCAGAACTTGGATGGCACATGACTGGTGACAGTCGAAACCACAAGCGTCAACGGAGTGGTTTGCGCTCGAAGGCACTTAGTTTCGCATGTTTTCTGAGCTTTGCTTTGCTTGCGCATCGTTTCTGGCCCTATCTCACCTCCGCTGCCTTCCCTGCTGACAACAGCTTATCGCTCGATGAGGATTCTCTATGTCCACAAGTCTCTGCTATCTCTCCCTCGAACTATGCGTCGCTAGTCGATAGCCTCGACGAGGAGTACGGAACCAACGAGTTCAAGCTCAAGGCATACGAGTCTCTGGGAGCTGCTGTTAGGATTCCGTGAGCATTTGCGTGTTAGGGGTCATTCTACTCGATTCAAGCCCGAAATTATAGGACTGTTTGCTATGATGATCTTGGCACTCCAGAAGAAGACTCTCGATGGAAAATATTCTATGATTTCCATAGCTACATCGAAAAGCGTTTCCCAAAGGTGTAGGTGGCATAAAATCGTTCTGACTATCTCCTGCTAATAATAGCAAAAAAAGCCACGCCACGCTGCAGCGTACCGAAGTCGCGACTTATGCGCTTGTCTATCATTGGCAAGGAACGGATGCGTCCTTGAAGCCACTCCTTTTGGCCGCACACATGGATGTGGTCCCCACAAATGATGCGACTGATGATGACTGGATCAATCCCCCTTTTTCGGGTTATTACGACGGTGAGTGGATTTGGGGCAGGGGCAGCTGCGACGACAAACCTGGAGTCATCGGCAGTATGTGAGTGATGAAAATAGCACAGACATGATGGTGATATTGAAGAGCTGGGACAGGACGGCCATTGAGACCCTCCTGGAACGAGGGTTCAGACCTACAAGAAGCGTCATCTTAGCTTATGGAATTGATGAGGAGCGCGGTGGGCCCACTGTAAGTGCCTTGGTTTTCTGAAAAGGTTAGAGTTGACGTATTGCTTCAGGGAGCTGCTGCAATTGGAGAGTATCTCGTAAAGACCTATGGAAAAGATTCCATCTCGATGATTGTCGACGAAGGAGGTAAGTTTTCTATTTAGCTGAGTGGAACGTGAATTCTCAACTCCATCAAGGAGGATATTCCGACATGGGCGGTACCATCTTTGCTGCTCCCGCAGTCGCGGAGAAAGGGTACTTGGACGTTCGTATGGACGTCCTTACACCCGGAGGACACTCGAGCAGGCCTCCTAAACATACCGTAAGGATGCCTTTGTACACTCGGCGACGTGTCTCATAGTTCACAGGGCATTGGCATTCTCGCCGGTGTTGTTACTGAGCTGGAGGCGAACCCGCATGTCCCAGGGCTTGCACGCGACAGAACTTACTATCAGAGTTTGCAGTGCAGGGCGAAGTACGATGCCGCGTTCCCCTCTGATATGCGCAAACTTGTCCTCGAATCACAGTCAAGTGACGAGAAGTTGCGCGAGCTAGCGAAAAGGCTCGACGATTTCGATCCGGCATACTCTGCTTCAGCAGGTACAACTCAAGCCATCGGTAAGCAAATAAGGCTTACTGGAGTGACGGCTTGAGGAACTGTTTGTCAGATATTATCTATGGCGGCGTCAAGGTTAACGCACTCCCAGAAGCTGTTTACGCCATTGCAAACCACAGAATCGCAGACCACAGGTATGTAATGTAGATCTTCATGCAACTAATACACTTACCATCTATCAGCTCGGTTTCTGAGCTGCAAGACCGATTTGCGAACATCGTTGCACCTGTTGCAGCAAAGTACAACATGTCACTGGATGCATTTGGCAAGACAGTCGGCCTCGAGGCATCTACGTGGGGTCTTATCAAGCTTTCTGATGCATTCGAATCAGCGTTAGAACCCGCACCTGTCACCCCAACTACTGGAAGCGGTCCATATGAACTTCTTTCGGGCACAGTCTTGTCCACGCTGAAGACTAACCTACGTACGGACAACCCCCCTGATGATGCTGTTGTGACACCTGGCCTTTCTCTCGGTACGCTAAAATATTAGTCTTCATATCGATAAAAGAATAACACATCCATCCGATAATCGTAGGTAACACGGGTAAGTGCGGCGCTTACACGCGCCTCGATGACTTGATGCCGGAAATAATCTGAAACATGTGTTTTCCAGACACCAGACATTACTGGAGCCTTACTAAACACATTTTCCGGTATGGCCACCGCGGTGCCGCTGATGGCTATAATGGTGCACATACCATAAACGAGGGTAAGAAGACTGTCAGAATACGTGTCGTTTTACTCAATATCGTCTCCTCTAGCCATAAGAGCAGAGGCCTTCTTGGAACAGATTCGCTTCTTCACAAGGTTGATTCTCAATGCTGACGAAACGAACCTCCTGGAGTGAATTTGAGCGTGGAGATGGGAATGATGAAATTTAAAGTGGCCCCTATGTCGCGTGTTGTCTCGCAGATGGAGTGGCCTGTGTGATCAGAGTCGTGAATCTCGTTTAATAGAGTTTGTACTAACATGTAAGAAATACAGTTGCTTGTCGTTGTCGATTTATATATCGCTCAAGGAAAACTTTCGTTGGGGACGTTACATAATTGCCTAGGCCCGCTTCCCCTGAGTAAGTAGCTGGGCATTGCGAAGAACGATGTCAGTCAGGATTGTCAAATGTAGAAGCACGACGAGGAAGGCACGTCGTCACAATGAGATGTTCTGAAACCGGTTTCAAGGTAAATTAGGCTCTTGTTAGTTCTGCCAATAACCAAGCGCAATTATCATTGATTACGTAATGAAAAAGTTACTTTGGGGTACGGTAAAGAGGTAAAATATTTGACAACTTGTTCCCCACATCATACACTCTCCCCTCTCTTATCCCTTCTACAACCATCCCCCCTCCTCTGGAAGTTCAGTTTGTCGTCGAACTTAGTCCATATAACTCATAATCACTGTCGGCAACGATGTCGGCCTATGATCACTCAAAAGTAGCCCAATTCATAGGTTCGCGTCATTGAATAGCGAACACGCGTTTGAGATACTGATTTTGTTTTCAGGCGGTAATTCGCTAGATAAGGCTCCAGCTGGCCGTGTCACAGACTTTGTAAAGGCTCATGGAGGTCATACAGTTATCACGAAGGTAAGTGCCGCACCCCCCTCTCCAGTTATTTAAACTGTTTAATGACATTAAATACGATTTTGATCATTCATGTCTTTTCTAGGTCCTGATTGCAAATAACGGTACGCCATTAAGAATCTGATGCTGGGATGACTTGCTGATGATACATAGGCATCGCCGCGGTAAAGGAGATTCGATCGATCCGCCAATGGAGTTATGAAACATTTGGAACGGAGCGCGCTGTCGAGTTCACAGTCATGGCGACCCCCGAGGACCTCAAAGTAAACGCTGAGTACATCCGCATGGCAGATCAGTACATCGAGGTTCCAGGAGGATCGAACAATAACAATTATGCCAATGTCGACCTTATCGTCGACGTTGCTGAACGTGCTGGCGTGCATGCAGTTTGGGCAGGATGGGGTCACGCATCAGAAAACCCTCGGCTACCAGAGAGTCTTGCTGCTTCCAAAAACCGCATCGTCTTCATCGGTCCACCGGGAAGTGCTATGAGGAGCTTGGGTGACAAGATATCAAGTACCATCGTGGCTCAGAGTGCAGATGTGCCATGCATGGCTTGGTCGGGCTCTGGTATCTCCGACACTATCCTATCAGAGCAGGGTTTCGTGACTGTTCCTGACAAGGCGTACAAGGATGCTTGTATCACTAGCGTGGAGGAAGGTATCGCCAAAGCCGAAGCAATTGGATACCCAGTCATGATTAAGGCCAGTGAAGGTGGAGGAGGAAAGGGCATCCGTAAAGTCGACCATTCGGATGCATTCAAGAATGCATTCCACGCCGTTGCAGGAGAAATCCCAGGTACGGTGATGTAATCTGTCTTGAGCATCACTAACACAATGTTTTCAGGATCACCGATCTTTATCATGAAGCTTGCTGGGCAGGCACGACACTTAGAAGTTCAGCTACTCGCTGATCAGTATGGCAACGCCATTTCTCTGTTCGGACGTGACTGTTCTGTTCAGCGTCGCCACCAGAAGATTATTGAGGAAGCCCCTGTCACCATTGCAAAAGAGGATACATTTGAGCAAATGGAGCGTGCAGCAGTCCGATTGGCGAAGTTGGTCGGATATGTCAGCGCAGGAACAGTTGAATGTATGCCTTTCACTGCGGCCTGTTTCAATGTACTAACTTATTCTTGTTCAGATCTCTATAGCCACGCAGAGGATGTGTTCTTCTTCCTTGAGCTGAACCCTCGTTTGCAAGTGGAGCACCCAACGACTGAAATGGTTTCCGGCGTCAATTTACCTGCTGCACAACTGCAGGTAGCCATGGGTATA
This sequence comes from Rhizopogon vinicolor AM-OR11-026, assembly GCA_001658105.1. Taxonomy (NCBI): domain Eukaryota; kingdom Fungi; phylum Basidiomycota; class Agaricomycetes; order Boletales; family Rhizopogonaceae; genus Rhizopogon; species Rhizopogon vinicolor. The sequence goes on along the minus strand of KV448256.1, from coordinate 13,810 downwards.
CCTCTTCACAGGATCCGTCACATCCGTACTCTTTACGGCGTTGCTCCCAATGCCTCCTCCGAGATTGACTTCGCCATGGAGAAGCCTGAGTCGAATCAGCTTCAGCGCAAGCCGCGTCCCAAGGGTCATGTTGTCGCAGTTCGTATCACCGCTGAGAACCCCGATGCTGGATTCAAACCTTCATCCGGATCTTTGCAAGAACTCAACTTCCGTTCTAGCACGAACGTGTGGGGCTACTTCTCCGTCGGTACTGCAGGTGGTTTACACGAGTTCGCTGATTCCCAATTCGGTCACATATTTGCGTATGGTGAGGATCGATCGGAGAGTAGGAAGAACATGATTGTTGCATTGAAGGAACTCAGTATTCGTGGAGACTTCCGAACTACTGTCGAGTACCTCATCAAGCTTCTTGAGCTCGAGGCGTTCACCGAGAACACATTCACAACTGGATGGCTGGACACCCTCATCAGCAACAAGCTCACCGCTGAGCGTCCTGATGCTACACTTGCTGTTGTCTGCGGTGCCGTCGCGAAGGCTCATCTCGCTGCTGAAGCCTGCCTCAGCGAGTACAAACGCATCCTTGACAAAGGTCAGGTTCCTGCTCGCGACCTACTCAAGACCGTCTTCGGCGCCGATTTCATTTATGAGAACACGAGGTACAACTTCACTTGCGCACGCTCCTCAAAGAATATGTGGACTCTCTTCTTAAATGGTGGCCGTACTATGGTTGGCGCTCGTCCGCTGGCTGATGGTGGCTTGCTCGTCATGCTTAATAGTCGCAGTCACTCCGTTTATTGGAGGGAGGAAGTAGGCGCACTGCGTCTTATGGTTGACGCGAAGACGTGTTTGATTGAGCAGGAGAATGACCCCACGCAACTCAGAAGCCCGAGCCCTGGGAAGCTCGTCAGATTCCTTGTCGATAGCGGTGACCACATTAATGCTGGTGAGACATACGCAGAAATCGAGGTAAGCATTTAATACACTCATGTTTCAGCGTCTGAGCTGGTTGTTCTAGGTCATGAAGATGTACATGCCACTTGTGGCTTCTGAGGATGGTGTCGTCCAGTTTGTTAAACAGCCTGGTGTCAGTCTCGAGCCTGGTGATATTCTTGGTATCCTCACCCTCGACGACCCAGCCCGCGTCAAGCATGCTAAGCCCTTCGAGGGTCTGCTCCCTCCTATGGGACTTCCTGGCATCATTGGCAATAAGACCTATCAGCGTTTCGTTCGCTGCCAAAGTACTTTAAACGACATCCTTGAGGGTTACGATAACCAGGCAATTATGGCCTCAACCTTCAAGGACCTCATTGAGGTTCTGCACGATCCTGAACTCCCATACTCTGAAGTCAATGCCATATTATCGGCGCTTTCCGGTCGCATGCCTGCGAGACTCGAAGAGGGCATCCGTGGCGCAATCGAAATTGCCAAGTCGAAGAGTGATGCTCAGGAGTTCCCTGCAGTGCGCATCAAGAAGGTGCTCGAGCACTATGTCCAGGACTCGATCTTGCCCCACGATAGGGCGATGTTCCGCACGCAGCTCAGCGCTCTGTATGATGTCCTCGAGCGCTTCATGGGTGGTATGAAGGGTCACGAGATGCACACGATCGCCAACCTGCTTTCTACATACGAGCAGACTGAGAAGCTCTTCGGTGGAAGCATCGAGGCTCGTGTCCTCAATCTTCGAGAGCAACATAAGGACGATCTCGACAAGGTTGTCGCACTTGTACTCAGTCACACAAAGGCGCAGAGCAAGTCGAAGCTAGTGTTGGCCATCCTTGACTATGTCAAGACAAGTAGTTTACCTGTTTCGAACACGGAAAGCAGATTATACCAGGTCCTTAATGATCTTGCAGCCCTTGAATCCAAGTAAGTTCCGATATATTCTCTCATTATGATTACCCACCAAGGACTTTTCAGGTCGTCCATCTCTGTTTCTCTCAAGGCTCGCGAGGTTCTCATTCTCGGGCAGATGCCGTCATACGAAGAGCGTCTCATTCAAATGGAGGCTATCTTAAAAGCGTCGGTTACTTCAAGCGTTTATGGCGAATCTGGCGCTGTTAACAGGTAACAAGTCAACTTAATACTGTGACTGCCGCTAACAACTTGTTTAGGACACCATCCGCTGAGATTTTAAGAGAGTTGAGCGACTCGCGTTATACGGTTTACGATGTTCTCCCTGCTTTCTTCTCGCACAGCGACCCAGTTGTCACCATGGGTACGTCTTCATGTTGATGATCTAATGCAGACATTTGACTGGCACTTCCTGCGCAGCTGCCTTTGAGGTCTACGTCCGACGTGCCTACCGCGCATACTCACTTCTCTCCATTGACTACGAAGAGGGTGACGGTTTGGATGATGGCGAGTTGCCGAGTGCTGTCACTTGGAGGTTCAACCTCGGTCAATCTCACTCGCCCCCGGCGACTCCAGGCATCGCTTTACCGTAAGTTCACCGTTGCAGCGGCTCTGTCACTCACTCACTCACTCTATCGTAGTGATCCTCGTCGCCAGGGCTCAGTTAGCGATTTGACCTATCTCATTAGCCGTAACCAGTCTCAGCCCATTCGGAGTGGTGTCATTTCGTCTTTTTCTAACTTCGCTGCCATGGCACGAGGCTTCGAGAAGATCGCCGACCTCCTACCCATATTTGACGTCGAAGAATTCCGCCAGCGTTATGGCAGCACTCAGCCACCAAACGTGATGAACCTGGCACTCCGTATCTTCGACAAGGCTGATGATATTGACGAAGAGGTTTGGGCAGAGCAGTTGACAAAGTTCATCAACGAACATGATGTCACACTTGCAAAGCGTGGTGTCCGTCGAATCACGATTATCATTTGCCGCCGCGGGCAATACCCTGAGTACCACACCCTTCGCAAGTCTGGTGGCTCATGGGTCGAAGAGCAAGCCATCCGTAACATCGAGCCGGCTCTTGCTTTCCAGCTGGAGCTCAGCCGTCTGTCCAACTACAAGCTCACACCCTGTTTCGTCGAGGCCAAGCAGATTCACATTTACCATGGCGTTGCTCAGGAGAACCAATTGGATAACCGCTTCTTCATTCGCGCACTTGTCCGTCCTGGACGCCTACGCGGCACGATGAGTACCGCGGAGTACCTCATTTCTGAAACCGATCGTCTCGTCACCAGCATCCTCGATGCATTGGAAGTCGTCAGTGCACAACACCGGAATGCTGACGTCAACCACATCTTCATGAATTTCGTCTACAATCTCGCGGTCAACTATGAGGATGTATTGGCTGCTATTGCTGGATTCATAGAACGACATGGAAAGCGGCTATGGCGTCTCCACGTCACTGGTTCCGAAATCCGTATCGCCCTGGAAGATAGCGAGGGCAATGTTACCCCCATTCGCTGTATCATAGAGAACGTATCAGGATTTGTAGTCAACTTCCACAGCTACCAGGAGATTACGACAGACAAAGGCACCACTATCCTGAAGTCCATAGGAGAGAAGGGCCCTCTACACCTCCAGCCTGTCCACCAGTCGTATCCAACCAAAGAGTCGTTGCAACCCAAGCGATACCAGGCACATCTTATCGGAACCACTTATGTCTACGACTTCCCCGAGCTCTTCTCCAAAGCCTTGTACAATCTTTGGATCAAGGCTCGCGCGACCGATTCTTCCTTGAACTTGCCGAAGAATACTCTGCAGGCAAAGGAACTTGTGCTTGACGAGCACGATGAACTCGCGGAAGTTGAACGTGCTCCAGGCAACAACACCTTTGGTATGGTTGCATGGGTATTCACTCTCAGGACGCCTGAGTACCCCGACGGACGCAAGGTCGTTGTGATTGCTAACGACATCACCTACAAAATCGGGTCGTTTGGCCCCATTGAAGATCAGTTCTTCTACCTCGTCACCAAGTACGCTCGTGAACACGGCCTTCCTCGCATTTACTTGTCTGCCAACTCTGGTGCTCGCATTGGCCTGGCAGAAGAAGTGATGGGCCTCTTTTCGTGCGCCTGGAATGATGATGCGCACCCCGAGAAAGGCATCGATTACATCTACCTGACTCGGGAGAACTACTTGAAGGTTCAAGAGAAAGCTGCTGCGTCTGTACGCACATTCGAGATGGAGGTCGATGACGAGCTACGCTACAAGATCACCGACATCATTGGTTTGCAAGACGGTCTCGGTGTTGAGTGTTTGAAGGGATCAGGTCTTATTGCTGGTGAAACATCGCGGGCATACGACGACATCTTCACCATCACGTTGGTCACCGCTCGATCAGTTGGGATCGGAGCCTATCTCGTACGTCTTGGAGAGCGTGCGGTGCAAGTTGAAGGACAGCCTATCATCCTCACTGGTGCTCCAGCTCTGAACAAGGTGCTCGGGCGGGAGGTGTATACCTCCAACCTGCAACTTGGAGGGACACAGATCATGTACAAGAACGGTGTATCGCATCTCACCGCTAGCAGCGACTTGGAGGGAGTCACACATATCTTGCAGTGGTTGTCGTATGTTCCAGAGTCGAAGGGCGATTCCCTGCCTGTTCGCGAAACGTCAGATTCATGGGATCGCGATATCGCTTTCACACCTTCCAAGAGCCCATATGATCCTCGTTGGTTCATCGAAGGCAAAGAAGATGAGCAAACGTCGAAGTGGCTTCCTGGCTTCTTCGACAAGGGTTCATTCCAGGAGACACTGGGTGGGTGGGCTCAGACTGTTGTTGTCGGCCGCGCACGCCTAGGCGGCATTCCTACGGGTGTTATTGCTGTTGAAACCCGAACAATTGAGCGCATCGTTCCTGCAGACCCTGCTAACCCAGCATCATTTGAACAACGGGTCATGGAGGCTGGACAAGTCTGGTACCCCAACTCTGCCTACAAAACCGCTCAAGCCATCTTCGATTTCAACCGTGAAGGACTCCCTCTTATCATATTCGCTAACTGGCGTGGGTTTTCTGGTGGCCAGCAGGACATGTACGACGAGGTGCTCAAACAAGGTTCCAAGATCGTTGATGGGTTGTCCGCTTATAAGCAGCCTGTCTTCGTTTACATTGTCCCCAACGGTGAACTGCGCGGCGGCGCCTGGGTCGTTCTTGACCCCTCGATCAACCCACAGAAGATGGAGATGTATGCAGATGTTGATGCACGTGCCGGTGTTCTCGAGCCAGAGGGTATTGTTGAGATCAAGATGCGCCGAGACAAGATTTTGGAATTGATGGAGCGTCTTGACTCGACGTACGCCGAGCTCAAGCGAGCCAGCAAGGATACAACCAAGACCACCGAGGAGAGAGCGCAGGCAACGCAAGCTCTGGCCAATAGGGAGACCTTCCTGCAGCCCACATACAAGCAGCTTGCTCTGCTCTACGCAGACCTCCACGAGTAAGTGTTCTCCCTAGTTCAAAGGATGTTCTTGGTCTGATTTATGTTCAGTCGCACTGGACGAATGGAGGCCAAGGGTTGTGCGAAACCTGCTGTATGGAAGGATGCACGGAGGTACTTCTACTGGGCCCTTCGTGCCCGCATCGCACGCTCCGATCTGCTCGAACAGATCGAAGGCGTCAACCCCGAAATGGAGCCCGAGGAGCGCGCCACGTTATTGGATTCACTTATCCCTGCTACCAACTTGTCTGACAACCGTGCTTTGGCCGAAGTCCTTGAGCAGCTCGACATCACGCCAACTCTGGTGAAACTTAAGACTGACCATCTACTCAACCACTTCGCTGAGGTTGCAGAGGATGACCGCAAGGCTTCCCTTGATGGTCTCGTTCGCATCATAGATAGCCTCTCGGATGACGAGAAGATGTTTGTGCAATCCGCCATACAGAATCGCTTTACTGGTAAGTTACTCACATTGTCCTGTACTAGGATTGACTCTGACATCGTGGGCTTCAGGACCTCCTTCATACTCTAACTAGAGGAGATTCTTCCGACTTTTTCTACGGTTACTAACAGTTGTGTTACAATACTCTTGCTTTCCTCTTGGCCACACTTAATACCTCACACACGTCGCATAGATCTATACAATAGAATCGTCTGAAAACAATACACAACCAGTCGAGTGCTGGAGCTTCATCGCTGAATACTTTGGGACTAAAAGTCGGCCATCATTTTCATTCCACTGAATAACGGATTGCAGTAGCCCCATTATTGCATTTACATCTACGTGAAGCATGATAATAAACATAACAACTGCTAATCATACATCTCAATCGGCGTTGATCAGACGAACATCTGGAGTGGATGCCTATCATATACATTTTGTCCTTCACTGAGCTCCCCAAGGTCGGGATAGAAGGGGACCATAGCATCCGCGGCACCCAGGTACAGCGCGTTATAGATGCGCCAGTAGACCTAGTAATAAAGTAAATCAGAATCATCAATGAAGAATGTATGGCTGGAAACAACGCACCTCGCGGACTTTGCGTGCCGGGTGGAATAAACCTTGAAGAACATAGCTCAGGAGGACACCAGGGCCAAGACACACGCGCATTGCCTCGATCGCATCCATAACAGCGCCGATGACATGCGGGGACGTTTCGAAACAGTTGGGCCAGACAAGATTCATCAGGTGCATCAGAGAGTCTTCACAGCCCATGCCTGCGACACCCAGAGCGATGTGCTTCACGATGACGCTAGCAGTTTGACGATGAACAAGATCGCGGTCTGTTAGAGCATCTTCGAGCATGGTAACCACTGAGTCGCAGTAGTACGCCGACTGGGGGCCAATATATTCGAAGACGAATGTGAGGGCCTTTAGACAGCCGGTGCGTACGTTAAGCTCGGCGGTCCGGTATTCATTCAGAATGGCAGGAATACACGTGAAGGGACCGCAAGTCTCCGCGACGATGGCGATGGCGACCGTGCTACAGACACGACTTTGACGTTCTTGCACCCGCAAATTGGTAAGGAGAACGGAAAGGACATCCTGAGGACCCAAGGACTTCGCGATATATCCAAAGGAGTTGACAGCAGCACGTCGAATACCTTTCTTGTGTGCCTTCAACAAATCCAGCAGCTCGAAGCAAATGCGCATCCACTCTCGCGCCGGCACGAATTCTGCCCCACGATCGGCTGGTAGAAAGAATAAGTCAGAGGAATATAGAAAAAACACATTAGGTTGATACTCACCAATACGACCAATCAAGTTTATAGAGGCCTCCTGCACCTTTTCATGACGATTACGGAGGATAGGCGTCATTCGGGGCACTATAAATGACATGCATTAGTAACTAACGTTATGGCATGAAAAACCAACTCACGAAGATCCTTGACCGGCGGATTCATCTGCGTCATACCAACAACATTAGCGATCGCTCCCTCTGCAGCAATAATACTACCGAGAGTGTCGGGATATTCTTCACCAAGCTGCTCAAACAGAACCAGGCCAAGCTTGCTGAGAAGTTGATCTTCCCCACACTGCTTGATCACGACAGCTAGCCTGGTCGTGAGATCTGCGGCCTGTTGTCGGACCTTCGCGCTCTTGTTGTTGAGCCGCCATAGAACCGTAGAGACGATCTGCGTGAGGTATGGCTTGACACGAATGCCAAGAGCATTGACGACCGTGCCGAAACCATCGAGCATGACTTGATCCTCCGTAGTCTGCTCCTGGAAGGAATAGATAATACCATCGACAAGACGGACCTCGAGCCGCTCGTCGATATCTGAAGCACCAAGCATGGCAACGACCTTTGTGATTGTCTCCATAACCATCTTCCGGTACGGCTCGGCTTCATCCTTCAAGTCATTGACAATTCTGCCAACGATCTCAGCCACTCCAGCCTTCTGTGCGAGCTCGACGGTGGTCTCTACAACCTGACGGTAGTTCCGCCTATCAAGTGCCATCCGGCGAACCCAGAACGACTTGAAGAATTCAGGCAGAATGTCGTGCTTGATATACTGGGGTGTGACACCTTCGGTGGCTGCGCATTGCTTGACCACTTTGAGTACGATCTTCTTCATCTCTTCGTCAGAGGTTTGGAATTCACGAATGAGGATGACCGTGACTTCCTTGGTGTAGTAGGATGCGTACTCAGGGTCCATGAGAGGGATAATGAAGCCGATAGCCTTCAAGAAGGCAGCGAGACCCTTTCCGCGATGCAGACGAATACCAAGCCAGAGAGGCTTCAGTACCTCATCGAAGGACTCGATACCGTAGGGAGCAGCTGCTTCAGCAAGGGCAGCAAGTCCAAGCACAGTCATGGTCCGCACTTTCTGCTGCTCATCCTGTAGACCGTGCGCAATGCAAGCTACAAGATTGCGAAGATGAGGCAAGACAGTGCAGCCCATCATAATAGCTATCTGTTGCACGATCCGGATACCGGTGTGCCGTGCCTGCCATGACTTTTTACTGTGGCATATGATCTTGAGGAAAGGTAGGAGCAACGGAATACTGAGGGCGGAGGCAACGACGGAGAAGGCGCGAGCGGTAGTGTTACGGACATACTCATCGGCATGATCAATATCAGGACGCATGGTGGAGATCATGTGTGCGAGACCCGCAGCCTTGGAAAGGTTGGATATAATCTCACGACCCTCCACACGAGCATAGTAATCCTCATCAATGAGGAGCGGCTCAATGACGACGAGAATTTTGTGAACGTACGGACGGACGAGGTCATCGAGTTTGTAGAGGACACGATCGATGACCTTCACAAGCAAGTGACGCTCCTGGTCCTCGAGAGTGCGCTCCATGAGCAAGGGGAGGATCTTGTCAAAGAGAGGACCAGCACCAAACTCGCGAGCCTTGTCAGTGATTTGGCGGAGGGCAGTCTTTCGTACAGGAGGGGTACCATTCTTGATCTTCAAAAGTAAACGCATGATTTTGCGTTCCTTCATCTCATCCACCGATAGTTCCGTCTCGTCCTCCTCTTTCAGAATCTTGGCAAAGTACTGAGCATCTTCGGGCTTGAAAAACGCAAGACTGCCGACACCGGGAATCTCGGTGGGAAGTTCGGGAGCGAGACCGGCGGCAGCAGCTACCGCTGCAGCGTCCGAGCCTTCCTGGATGTGAAAGCCAACTTCGGTGACTGGTGTAGCCATAAGCTCTCGAGGAGCTACCATCGGTGCATATCCAGGGGGAGGAGTAACGATAGCATACCCAGTGGCTGGCAAAATGGCATCCAACTCCTCATCACTGAGATAGCGATTGTGCTTATCCTCCTGCATGACACCCGGCGCATTCATGATGATCTGCGTCATAGGGGCTTCTGGAATGACAGCAGCTTGGTCCCAACGAGATCTCTTAGGTGTCTCACCGACTGCGCCCTCTACCGGGGTGGCATCCCAGCGAGAACGACGCTTCTTCGGAGCGGACGCCTCCAAAGATTCTTTCGACCACTCCTTATCAGATTTGTTAGGGTCGACATTCTCGTCCGCAGGCTCAGGAACGTCCCATCTTCGTTTACGTTTAGTCCCGGCAGTTGCTTCGCGTGAGGCTGCGAGCTCTTTTGCAGCGGCAAGCTCCATGGCGACGTCCTCGAGTTCAGCGCGAGGAGGGGTCTTGTCAAGGTCCATTTTCATCTTTCCCTCCTCTCTCTCCTGCCTCTCTTTCTCCTCAATCGCCCGCCTGACTCTTACTTCTTCCTGCTCCAACCTAGCCAATCTCATTGCCTCTTTGTATCCTCCCTCCACCTCCATCCCATCTTCCGTCTGTTTGAAAGCATCTGCACTCTCCAGCGCAACCCGGTTAAAGCGGCGGTTGTGGTAGTCTGACTGCCGTGATGCAATTTGGCGTTTTGAAGCAGTTTCTGCGAAGGGGTCGACATTTTCTTCTTCTGCAAGGTCTGCAAACTCCTGCAATATGTCCTTTGGTGCGGTGAATGAGTCTACAAGCCTGGGTGAGTTAGGAGCCGACATTATGGGTGGTGGTGGTGGTGCAGAACAAAGTCGTGAACATCGTGACTGACAGCGAGCTGAGTCTGAATAATCGTAACTACAAACACAACCAAATAACTTTCCTTTGGACTGTGTGACTCAACTAACGACCATTTTCCTTTTAGTGTTGGTCTGCCTACGGGAGACTCAACGTGACTCAAAGCATAAAAGCGATCGAGACTGGCTTTCATACACATGTGCGTCGAACGGACAAGTCAGCCTTGGATTCAGTTCACATGATGACTCCTCGCAGGATAAGCCCCTTGCCAGCCCAACAAACAGCATTTGGAAAACTTGCATTCACCTGTCTCCATACGGACGTTCATGCAGTTGACCTACCTACCCTCTTTGGTCGAGTTGATGCAGAAATTTAAGATGCACCCCAGGAGGCACCGTTCGTGACGAAGTGGATGCTAGTCCAACTCTCTGGGATACCGGAATGTTTGCTGTTTTTCTCACAGAACGCCATATCTTGGAGTTCAAACAAGTGCCGCATCGGTAACGCATCCTGCCCCACCGCCATCCATCTGATGGCGGGTCCTCCTATACAGGCATCTATGGCAATAATGTCCTCGTGCCTCTCGTCCGGCTCCGGAACACTAGTTAAACACCCTCATGATTGAGTAAATCGCAGTATACATCTCACAAACCAAGATCTTTCATCTTTGGTGTCTGCATGTCACCTTCTGACCTTTAGTTTCAACAGAACGCACGGATCAAATTTGACGTTACCCAAATTGGCTTGCTCAAAATACTTGAATTAAAGCTCCAGACTCTATGTGTCGCCATTAATTACCGACACATTCCCCGAGTAACGCGCAGGACGAGGGGCCCAAAATAGAAATCCGGATTCTTGCTTTTGCGGACTCGGCTATCAAAATTTGCGTAAGCCACCGTAGTCGCTGCCTTCCTTTCCCAAACCTTAATGAGGCGGCGGCAGGTGGCAGCTTGGGCGCCGGATCAAATGCGTAAGCGACAAGACACGAACCCGTACGCCACCCGTTGGGACGATGTTCCAGGGGAATGATCGGAATTCGATAACCGGAAAGCATGTGGCGGTAGGGCGAACAGGCGAGGTTTGATTCATGTTCGACTTTTGATTCGGTTTTACTCATTTGCGTCAGTGAACTGATCCTCAATTATGACTAATGGATTTTAGTGCTAGCATCCGAGAGCGGACGGCGCCGTATATTCATTGCTACATACGACCTCCTTAGATTCTGGAAAGTACGACCGGCTGCCACGGGGACATCATTCGAGATGCATTATATCTAAATTGACCCCCAGGACTCGCCATAATCTAGAAGGGGCAACTGTCCACCTTCTGAGTATCTTGTCGGCCTAGGGGACTAAGGACTCGCGACTGCGCTATCAATCCTGGTGCGCAAAAGACGGGGAGACACCAAAGGTAATCTATGACTGGTGACAACAATTCGTATTATGTACTAGTACTATTAGTAGCTGTATTTTGTCCCAACAATGTTATTAGGCGATGGCTGGTCATGACCGGTACCTGGAACGATTGCGTATATTATTAGAACAATCTTTGCGGGAACGCCGGTCGTACACAACCGATCGGTAATGTTCTATGGCCTCCACATAGCAGTCGAATCCGAGCACCCGGAGTGATGTGAGTACGCTCCATTCAATATGCTCCGGCTATCCCGAAGTTAGAGGAATTACATTTTTCCACCTCTAGATCCCATTGTGTGTTTAGCGGTTCTTGGTGAATTATGCCTTGTGGATGATGCATTCACACTGTCCAAGAATGGTATAAAGCTAAACTTGACTGGGAGCTAAAAGCATTTCGCCAGAACTTCACGGCAGCCCTTCTTCGAACCCTGCTCGCGTTTAATCTCACCGATACCGTGTTCGCCGAGACTTACTTAAACGTTTTGCAATGGATTTACCTTGCAGGCGAATGCATAGACTTTTCCTTATCCAAGAGCTTATCGCACTCATATGTGAACATGTGCAGAACGACAACATTAACGTTGGAGCTCGAGGAAAGACCCTTGCTTCTCTTGCCAGAACTTCCAAAAATTTTCATGATGTGGCTATCAACGCTCTATGGTCGAATCTGAACGGGCTTGCACCATTATTGAACATGTTGGCCTCTGATCTGACATATACTCCACAGGCCTCGCTTCCGGTGAGCTCCTCATTCTGTATAAATCATGGGAGATCTGACCTTCGACTCGGGGTATCTAGGGGTGGATGCATCCCCGGACGTTAGTGCTTCCGAGGCCACTGAAAAAAGCTGAATGGGACAAACTTCGGAGCCGTGCGCGTCGCGTCAAGCACTTACGCGTCACCGACCCCTCTCAGCCAGTACATGTCTCAGTCATTCGTACTCTCTCCAACCCTCCGACCACATCTCCCTTGTTCCCGAATTTGCGTTCAATCTTCTGGAATGACGACAGGCCTGAGACTTTCTCTTTCATTCGCATGCTTTCCGGGCCAAGAGTCACGTCCGTTTCAATAAACATTGAAATCCATCCCACTGGCAATTCCATTGACAATCGATGGGACACAACCGAGCTTAGCATATTGACTTCATTGCCCTACATTTGCCCCAATGTCACGCAAGTGTCATTGCCCACCAATACTTTTGTCAATGGTGTTCCCTTCATTTCAGAAGTTCTTTGCGCGTGGAGCAAGCTTAAAGACATCAACTGCGGAGCCCTCGACGCCACTGCACTTGTGCATCTTGCGGAGCAACCGACTCTCCGCAAGCTTGCATTCACTCTTCCTAATAGCAGGGCCTGGTTGGACTCTCTACCCTCGTGGGCATTTTCCTCTGTCCGCGACTTCCAGATTCAAGCAGCGAATCTGTCTTCCCTAGTTGCATTCATAGACAGAATTGGCGGATCACCTGCTTCTATGCAAATGCAATTGAGCAGTAATCCACCACCTGGTACTGTCAGCTCAATTTTTACTGCTCTCGGGCGGTTCCAATTGCAAGATGTGAGCCTGCGGCTGGACAACCGGTCTCATCCCCCGGGTCCGGTCGTGGTCACACCAAATGCGCCTACTCCATTCCCGTTTCCATACTTGGTCCACCCTAATCTAATACATCCGGGTCATCCCCTTGCTCCCTACTATCATCCTCAAATGTTCGGCATTCCTCCTCAGGCTATCGCTAATGGAGCTCACATTGTGCCTCAACCGACTGCCACGCATCTACCATCATCTTCAACATTTCACACCCTCACTTCACGCGACCTTGCGCCCCTCACATTCTTCGACAGCCTAGGCAGGATAGACATCAATGTCGATTACGCTATATCTCTCAACGATGACGACCTTAAGTCGCTGGTCACTTCATGGCCCCACCTCTATTATTTCTCCCTGAACAACGTCAGTGGGTGGCGCATCAAGTCCGGCGTCACTCATATTGGCCTCCTCGCGATGCTCGAACTTTGTCCTGATCTCCAGACGCTTTACATCGCCCTGAACACGGATGCATTCAGAGAGGTGCCATCAGACCGTCCGGGGGAAGGAGTCGAAAATAGATCGCTGCAAACACTAGGTCTCATTGACTCTACTGTTGACTCGGGCAAGACCGTCGTAGTTGCGGCATTTCTTTCAGATATATTTCCGAACCTCACCGACATCGCAGCATGGGATTCGGCAACGATGAGCCAGCGCCCTAATGCAGTGGTGTATAGTGAGCGGTGGAAGCACGTCTGTGAGATCGTGCAGGGGATCAAGAAGGTTCGGCAGCAAGAAAGGAGATGGCAGCAATTAGACGAGGGCCAAAGACTGGGACACTCGGAAGGGCTATACTTACAAAACTAGGGAACGGGTCGAGCACCGGGCAGCCTGAGGTGTTGTCGGCTTCTGGAGATTACTGTAAATGCTTCTTTGTCTAATGGACCTCGCACGATTCCGCTGGCGCACGCTCCCAAAGGATACGCAAATGACGACTCCTCGTTAGGCTGAGGAGTCAAGCTGGTATTGAAAACCGG
>KV448255.1:0-60567 GCA_001658105.1 Rhizopogon vinicolor AM-OR11-026 | reverse complement strand
CATGCACGCAAGCCGCACGAACGCTGTGAGGTCGGGGAAAGTGAGATGGTATGCATCGAGGGATACAAGTAGTTCATGGATGTCCATCATGAGGGGGATCAGAGGGGACGTCGATAATGGCGATGAGGAGCAGTTGAGTGTGATATACGTGCTGAAAACATTGTTTGGTCATTCTACCCGGTGGCGTCATAGACTCGCGTAGACTGGGTAGACTCGGATTCGGACTGCGGTAGATTCTGCGGAGTTATCGGAACGGAGTCTACCAATTTTCTACGCGAGTCCACGGTAGATTCTACCCATGCACCTTACATGCCCTCCATGCACCTTACATGCCCTCACCAACTGGGACAGTCCGTTTTTGCACTCGCAACTATACTTGTACTAGTGCCCAAAACCTGTCAAGAGCTTGTCTGCCTTGGTATCGACGTCTCAACCTCGTCATGATCGTAATGCCATCGAGACCTCGGTGCTTGTTACCCTCACTCACGCGCTCACTCTCCAAGGTTTCATTTCATAATTTCAATAACGGCCGGAGCATGCCAAGTTTGCACACGTCAATTGAACCCGCATATACATCCCGGTTCGACAACAGCGATGTGTCAAGGTTTTCGATTTCCAAACCTACAACTCCGGTGCAGATATCCGAGGACAGTTTATTGATAAGTTTAACATCTACCGTATGTTGGAAGAGGCGTACCAATCCGGGCAACGGCGCGGTCGCATTACCCCACGCCGCTACTTACGGTGCATTTGAGGGTGATGGAATGAACATTCTCATTGTGCCAATACACAGTGGGATGAGCTAAGCGCTTTTGAACACTGAGCAGAAAAACTCATATGAGTAATTGATGAACCATTTCCAAGTATATGAATTTGCAAAACAACTTCACAGTATTGGATTAGTTCAGAGATCTCGAACCCCGGAGTGTATTGCGTGATCGTCGAGGTGGATTCCGCTTGATCTACTTCTCGGAGAGTTGGAGAGCATATTTGCGAGGAAAACAAGGTATAATATATGACCATTCTTTCTTTTTGATGTTTGACATTGTTAATCTCACTCCAGATATTGCAGGCTCTTCAGTATGATATGGGGCCACGTTCGTCTACAGGAACTGATCAACGGAGTCACGTTGGAAGAACGGTGGCCAGACCTATCCGCTACGGAGGGATTGTATATCTGCGAGTAACTCCGCCAGATGGTCGATTCTCTGCGCACTCTCAGGCGACCTGCGGGTGACGAATTTGTTGGTAAGAACACGCGAACTTTCGTTTTCGTCCTTCACACTAGGCCAGAGGCAACGACAATCCAACGCTCCATATATCTACCGGTGCGTCAATAGTCATACAGAAACACAATGTGGTGATAACGTATACACTCCCAAACGAAGGCCATCAAGCACGCCTACATCCATGCTCTCCGAAACATGATCAAGATCAAGATGCGGAAAAATGGGCTTTTCTAGTTCCATACAGTTTTTGATCGTATGGGGTAGCGTGTACCACATGGCCACGGGGGTCACGATGAATGTCCTGTCATAGTTACTAGCAACGAGGGATGCAGCGAAGCGATCTTGGGGCGCTCCAGCAAGATCCGTGAAAGAAAATTTACCAGAAGAGACATCTGAGTGATACTACGTCAGCTGAGCTTGCGCGGAAATAGTCAAAGTTACCTCGTTTGCTAATGCCAAGGAAGTGGGGCGGAGGAATGTACGTTTTCCAATAGATGATATTCGTGCGTGTTCCAACAGAAGTATTAGTAACCACGGAATGTAGGTGGAAGAGGGAGGGCACTACGCCTCCTTGATGCAGAATTCCGAATAGAACGGCAAGCACCAAGTTGAAGATGGAGCAGGATACCTAAAGAAAGTCGTAGCAACCCTCGTTAACCGAACGTAAGATGCTAACGTACCCAGAACGCCTTGCCAACATGGGCTAATCGTCCGGTATTTGCTATCAAGACGATTAGAGGAAGTAAAAGAGGTACTAAAAAGCGAGGTTCTTGATGAGGTTGGATAGAAAGGACACTCAGTGACGCGATGACGATTTGTATGATTGCTGAGGGCGAACAAAATTTTAGTGGTTGCGAGCGCTATCCATCTCAGTACTTACTCCGGCAAAGAATATCGACCTCCGCGATCGAACGCATCACTAACAAAAGGACCCAGGGACCGACCAACATCGGAAGGTTCACGAAAACATGCAGCCAACGTGGATGGAGCCCGTGTTCTGCCAGGTTGTGGGGCGAGAAATTGTACTTCAGGAAATTAAAAGGTGTCACCACGGGATCGTCCAAGGTACCTCGAAAATAAAGGGTATCCGCCACCATGAATGTGGCACATGCGGCTGTTGCGGTGAACAACGGCAGGACAATAAGTCGCAGCCACCTGACGGTGGTTCCGGCGTTTGCAAATGTCCGAAGTGCTGTCTGATATGCGATGGGTGCTCCAAATATCAGGAAGGTTGGACGAGTGAATGTACCAGTCACGAAAATTATGGCCAGTAGGTGGAGCAAAGACCTCTACCAGATGTGAGGATCGAGAATGGGGGTACTACGAGAAGAAGTAGAACTGACCTTCCTCAGCGCGATATCTGAGGTTATCTTGCGCAAAAGCACGAGACTCAGAGCAACAAGCACCGCCTCGATTGAATTTGAGAAGGGTCTAACCTGAAAGGTGTGCATGACATGGGAAGACGCCAGGAGTAGAAGACCTAGTCGTCGGTCAGTCGGTGAAGGTATCAATCTCGTCAAGCTGTAATCTAATGCTAGCTGAGTTTCACAATCTCCAGAGATCTATCCAAATAATTTACCAATCAGCCCAGACATGACCAAGAAGGTAAACCGCTCCAGTCGAAAAAGTAACGTTGGCTGTATTCCCTGTGTCAAGTGTTCCTCTAAACAAGCCGTATGAGATATGGAGGTTAGTTCAGGTAAATTTTCTCACCGCTGAAGAAGAACTTGGCAAACCAGACAGGGATTCCAGTCGTTACAAATGCCGGTACTATGGATCGGACAGGAAGCACAGCGGACCATTCCCAAGTACGAATGGTGTGGTATGCTAGGAGATCACCTTCAGGCTTTTGGGTTAGAGTGACAAAACGAGGGACGCGGGACACGGACTCGCCTGAGGTGACTTCTCCATTCTGTATGTGTTCATCTGGGTGAATGTACCCAGTTCCAAAAAGAGCAAAGCATATCCGTAACATCCAGAGACCCATATAGATCCATTTGAACGCGCGTTTTGCTAATACCATGTTTCAATAATCATTGCTCATGAAGAACTCGTCGAGCACCTAGTTGCTGTCTGGTCCGTCTTCAACTGAGCTCGACGCGTGGTCGGAGTTTGAAATACATCTTACCTCGATCTCACTCAAGTCTACCTGCGAATCGCGATGGTCCGTCTTTCGCCTCCCTTGCTACGATTTTCTGCTAAAACTATCTTTCTATGATTGTTGTGATTCTTTGGCCGCCCTTGCTTCATGCAGGCATCACTCCACTTCTGCTCAGAATGTAACAATTTGTTGTACCCAAAAGCTGACCCTGGTCGTCGCATTATGGTCTACGCCTGCAGAATATGCAACGAAGAGGAGATCGGCGAGAATAAGTGTGTCTATAGGAATGATTTGCTGACGGTCACCAAGTACGTACTGCCACTAGTATATTTGGTCGTTTTACTCACCTTCATCAAACAGAGAACAAGTAGGAGTCACGACCGACCTTGGAATGGATCCTACATTGGTTCGTTTTACCTCTCCGCGCCTCACTTTATCCTCATGCAACCTCATAGGCTCACTCAAATATTACATGTCCGCATTGTGGCCATGACGAGTGCGCGATGCGACACAAATTAGTTTGCCATTACTAATGATTCTTATCTGCTCTCCCCTAGCGCCGTTTTCTACCAGGACCAGTCGAAACGGAAGGAGACTCGCATGATCCTGTTCTTCGTGTGTACCAAGTGCAACCACAGTTTTACGGATCCTTCACTCCCTCAAGATAACCGGCCGGACACCTGATTGATACAAGTTGTACCTATTCCGTGCAGGCCAAGCTTACTATCCTTCGTGATCGGTTTTCTTCCTAGCATTATTGAGCATTATGACGCTATGGCATGAGCCTTATTTGTAAATCAACGGCGATGTGCTCCAATACCATTGGTTGCAACTTCATCTGTAAGGCCCCGTGGGGTCTTCTTTGTTTTCCGTCTCATTTGCAATGCCAATAACACTGAAGCAAGAATTAGACCCGAGGAATGATGATCGGTGCTATTCGCCATACGGCATTTTTCTGGCCTATTTCTCTCTCTCCTCGCGATCATCACGCCGCCGACAACATTTGAGGAGGTAGCCCGACTGGTGGGCATCTGGACGGTCTTAATGTTTTATCCTCGACTCAGTTCCGTTCCGCAACCTATTACCGTCATCTGTTCCCGCGAGTGAGTGTTCGTAATGTCATACCATTCTACCATTGATATTGAGCGACACCACTCCGACTCACTCTGAGCATTTGACAGCGATTGCCTGCAGTAGCCTGCAATCGCAAAAGTTTCCCGTGGTGAAATGAGAGACTAGTCTGCAATATTGATATCCCGGTGTACTCGCTGAATGGAGATATGAAGCTTCATGAGGTCTGCAATACTGTATCGTTTCTCGTTGCTCATTTCATATCAGCTGGCAAGGTGTTAATTAGATAACACCGTCCTCGAGGCTGTTACAAATAAGTGTTTAATGTGCCAGTCGTATGGAGACGGAGTGCACTCGTGCACACTTCCGATCGTCTGCGTTGATCTGCGTGTGAAATAACGCATCTTCGAGGAGACTTTACGTGGCGTTTTCATCTTTTATTTTCTCTGTCAACCAATCTTTATACAGATACCGTCTGCGGAGGCCATGCCTCCATCATGACATTGAACATTCCGATAAACTCTCGAACCTGATCATGATGTGAGGTTAGCATGTACTTGGGCTGTCAACATGTCAGTATTTCAATACCGGCCCTCGGTCTGTACAGCAGTCAGGACGGATCGGTCCTGGTGCCCAACGGGGAAAATCAGTACTAGTCGGCTGTGCGATGCGGCGCCGATGCCTGATGGGCATGATGGAAGCCCGATATAGCTCGCATGGCACATCAAGGAAGAGGAAATATGTTTGAATTGGTGCCCTTACGAGTGGGATAAACCACTATGACATCTTATGACATTTCTTTTTCACATAAATGACCGAGACGCCAGCTCTGAGCGCTGAGCGGCCGCATCAGCAGATACCGGGGCCCAGACTTATCAGGACGATAAGATGTCACGGCCTCTCAGAGCATGTGCTGGACTAGAGATGAAGGGACGCATGCCTAGAAGATGTGTGGTACTGGTAGGTAAGCAACGTAGATTTGGTTTGGGACCTTACTTGGCTGGGTAAGTTACGGAACCTGTGAACTCCACAGGGCAAGGAGATGGAAGTCGACGTTCCTGACCGCAGTGCAATCTCCCACCATTCCGGTATGATGAGCTTCGAGGACGCTGGCACGATTACAATACACTGCGACGTGGATGGGAAGAACGATCTGGATTCTGGAAGGTGCAGGGGACGTAAAGTTACGCTCTTGCCAGTAACCACTTGTCAACCTGATGTGCCACACATCATGCGACGACTAGACTGGAAACGTTGGCATGCACACATTGTACAATAAATTCCCATCAACGTGTCACAAGAATAGATTGCCTAATAACTTGATTTATTATTTAGCTGATGGACCTGCAGTTCAAACCTAAGTGTACCTCATAAAGCTTGCTGCTGGTCAGAGGACTGAATTTCAGCGTTTGATTGCTGGTGACTGACACGTCAGATCAGGACTTCTCTATTTAGACTATCGCACGGGGCTTGATTCTGCTTAATTCCTTCCCGGCCGTCTTGTCGAGGGGAGGTGTCAAATATCTTTACGGAACGTGCCTAATCTGGTCATTGGTGAAATTTTCAGGAGATAGAGCGTGGTCCAGGCCAATGTTTTGATTGTGGAATTTGAACAAAATATTTAATTCTCACTATAATACGAAAGCGGCGCTGGATAGACCTTTCATTCTATGCGTTCGCTGTTTTGCCAAACTGACTTCTAGACTCTTTCAGTTAGGACAGATGTGCACGGAGGAATGAGGTTTAAATTCTTGAAAGCTTGATATGGCAGATAAATATAGATAAATAATAGTTTCATATGTATATGCACCGATGGTTCCTGGGAGATTTGGGCGGTGCTTCTCGATGTTACATATTTAGGCACTAACCGACCCTTCTTTTCATTCATTCATCTCTTGCGCTTCAACCGCCCCCCCTATAAAGCATATTCTCCAACAACCAACGGTCTTTCCCCAACTCTCTTTAAGTTCCCTTTGTTTTCTTGTCCGACTCCCTCGTTCAACAAAGAAGTTCATAATGAAGTTCGCATCCGTCCTTGCCCTCCTCGCAGCAGCGACTTTCGCCAGCGCAGAGACCAACGGTGAGAGGTTGGCGCGTGGTCTTCCTCCCTTGGCTCCCTCTCGTCGCGGTACCCCCGTCGCGCGTAAGTGTAAAATTTGTCTGTTGCGTGACACGTTCTAATTTATTCCATAGGCAAGAACAGCTCTCCTTCAAACACTCCTGGCCAGTGTCAAACTGGCGCTGTCCAGTGCTGCGATTCCTTTGGAGAGTCTGGCCACGGCGGCGTCATTGATGAGTTGCTGGAACTCTTGGGTGCTAAAGTTTCTCCCGGTACAAACTGCGGTATGAGCTGCTCCCCCTTTTCTGGCTCCGGCTCTAGCTGGTGAGTATATGCGATACATTTAATCAAGCGTAAATTAATCACTATTCTATCACCAGCAAACAGCAACCAGCTTGCTGTGAGAACAACAACTTCAATGGCCTCATCAACATCGGTTGCTCTCCCGGTACGTTTGTTTCCTAACGTTCTCGTATCCGTGCTTACTCACTCGCAACAATCAGTCAACTCCGGCTGGTGAAAAAATAACTATCACTTCGCTCAGTGTCTGGCTCTATGTCTGCACGTGTTCCGCTCTTTTTTCCCTGTTCTGTTTATATCCACAGAAGTATCATTAATGATACCTTGTCCACGCCTTTGGACTTCGGACCTTATTTCACCTTCTTCAGGCATATAGCCTACGTTGTTGTTTTGTTGAAGTTATGTATTCCCTCGCGCAGACTTTGTTGTTCCGGGACGTTAGATTCATACGCCATAATTGTTTTATTGTTCCTTCGAGTACTTGTGATCATCCAATATGACAGCATGCGAGGCCTCACTTTACGTTCACAATTTTAAGCTTTCCTCAGGCCTAAGCGAGCGATCTCAATAATAACTTATCATCACTATGGAGAGACTCGCGTCCCTGCAGGTCCCTGCGCGCTCGGCTCCCCGTGAACTCCGCTCGATGAGCACCGACCTGCACCGACCGGCGGCTTCGAACGCTGACCTAATACAGAAGGAACGTTTACGACTGTCTTCCTTCTAAGTATTTGGTCGGCCTAGGGAAGCCTAGGAAGGAAGACTAATAACACTGACCCGAATGGCAGTTCCGTAATGCTCAGACGTTAAATGTTTATAGCCTTGTGCAAAGACTACGCTACTGACCATCTCCAACATATTTCTATTCGATGGGCAGATGAGCAGGCGGCTGTAATAAAAATGAGTGGAAAATGATAGTGGACAACAATATAATGGAGATATGCCGGGCCAACGTCGTGTGCCTACGTGCGCTCGCTTGGAAGGACTGTAGTACCTTCCGAAGATAAATTTAAAAAATGCATTTTGATGGGCAATTTTCGAGTTCCTCCTACATAGTTCCTCCTTGGCATGGATCAGAATGAACAGAAAAGAACAGTGCCAAATAGTACCCTATAGTACCATATCTTGGCCAGATCATGAATCAGCATGAAACACATCAGCTTGGCGTTGACACTGACAGTACTTCACATAACCGCTCCGCATAGCTTTGCATGAAACGTAAATGCAATGGACGTACGCTGATTAGTAGTAGTGCCCTGGGGCCTGCAGTACCACATTCATAACGATGCAGCCAAGACTGGTCAATATCACTTCAATATCCTTGAAGATCCCTCTCGGTCGCACAAAGCCACTGAAACGACCCTGAAACAAAGAAATCGAAAAAGTCAAAATCAGTTTGCATTTGATTCCAGTGGGATGTGTAAAATGTCTAATCAATACGTATACCGAGGCATGCAGCACCTAGAGTCGCATATAAGATAATTAATCATTGACATTCGTGTAAGCAAAGAAAGATACAAAGCAATTATAGACACACCCAAGGGGACTCTACACAGCTCA
Organism: Rhizopogon vinicolor AM-OR11-026; assembly: GCA_001658105.1. NCBI lineage: Eukaryota > Fungi > Basidiomycota > Agaricomycetes > Boletales > Rhizopogonaceae > Rhizopogon > Rhizopogon vinicolor. The sequence goes on along the minus strand of KV448255.1, from coordinate 52,247 downwards.
ACACCCGTGGCTCCGGGCCATATCATGCTGATCTCCCGTAGGCGGGCCCAATAGAAAGAAGACGAAGTACTCATTTTGCATACTTCCCTTCTATTGGACCCGCCTTTCCTTCTGCGTCAATCTGTAGGCCTAGGTTGCGAGATAAAATACCAACGAAGATTCTCCTTCTTGACGGGACAGCGGTGTCCCGCCGCTATAACATCACTACAGTGATCGACTCGGAGCTTCGAGTAGACCGATGTCGCCCAGGCCAGCCTAAGCTTCGATTGTGACATCCATCTGGAGGCCGCCGAGCCTGCTTGGAAAGAAGAGAAAAGGCCCGCAGAAACCCAACACCTTTTTGCTCAGTTAACGACAGTGCGTGGGCTCGGAGGTATTGCATGAAGTTCGCTGCTTAGTACTTATTGGAAGTCCCGAACATCGGTGATCCAGAGCAGGTTTGCGCTCACTTCCGGCCAAGGCACGTGCTGCTGAATTCATTCAAAAACCAATTGAGCGCCGCTTGGAGCAACTCTCACTTAAGCTTCTCTTCTTGTCTTGTTTCCTCTCGCACAGGCTCGCCGTTCGCATGTTCTTCCGCCTGACGTTGTTCGCAGATAACGGAAGCCAGAAGAACATGCCAGCCCGCTCTCGATATCTCATCGCTTGTATCATGATATCTGTGGCAATTTATTTCTGCGCGTTATGTACCCGGAACATGTCTTATTGTTTTGCATGTTACTGCTACTAATCTATTTATCAATGTGCAGTACTGCTTCGTCCCATGTACGCTACACTTTTAGTTTACTCAGCCTGATTGTGCCGCGGAGATACCATGACCGTGATCCACCACGCTGCTGTGGGGCCTAGGCTGCTGGACCAACGATGGACTGCCCCGTCAAAATTTACGTGACTGCAGCATTTCGGCGCCGCTGTCCCCCCTATTCTTAGAAGGAAGACAATCGTTTCTTCTGTATGACTGTATGATGAGTGATCACCGCTGCTCCCGCTACACACGCTGTCACCTGCCAGGCCAGGTAAATGGGGAATTGTTTCGAATGCAATGGACGTCTAGACAATCACAATGGGTAATATTATTGTGAATTACAATTGGTAGAGATGGATGTTATATACGAAGGAGTTCTCCATTCAAAATTCCGGCATCTTGCAAATCACCTGTTCACTAGATGTAAGCACAACAGTGGCAGCGAGTGAATCAAGCGAGAACTGACGGTTATTATCTCGCTCCACCCGGATTGATGGGAGTGCTCGTAAAGCGTCGTCGTGTTGGTCCAACATGTCCGCCATCTCTTGAAGTGCCGTACACATTGCTCGCGTGTTTTTCCGGGCTTTGGTTAATTCCCGAACAACCTCCGCTGTGATGAGTGAGGTGTGCTCCACACCTTTGAGGTCGTCCTTCAACTTTTCGACTGCTTTTCGTGCCACTTCCAAGGCACCGTTCATTTCTTCCAACGAAACGTGCTGGAAGACGCTAATCAGGAAGAACGACTCGGAGAGTGGACAAAGGATTTACATAGCATCCTGGACATGATCGTGCGTGGTTTGCGGGCACTTTCTTTCCCACCAGGACAGATCTCATGACGTTGAAAAAGATAATAAGCGTGCAGAGGTACATGACGATATCGACGACGAAATGTCCCGTCCTTGGATGATACTTTACAGTAACGATGAAGGCATACCTCCCCATAAGCCCGAGAGTGAACGAGAAAGGGAAGGCGAGTCGCACCGCAGAATTAAGGCCCCATAGATGCCCAAGTATGTAGGCGAGCGCGCGATAAAGGACGAACAGTGTCACGAACATTATTGTTACTGTGTGGGGACGAGATTCTTGGGTTGGAATTCCAACGGAGTAGTATATCAATAGTCTTGTCAGTCGCTCGTTATAAGCATCTATGAAAGGCGCACACAGCAAGCTGCGGTATTGAAAAGGCAGAAGGTGCACCCATGAAGGAACAAAGACGTATAGGAACGACTGAGGCTTAGACTCAACCGATGGTTTGCACGAGTCGCACTGCAGTCTGAAAAGTCAATCATGATTTCTAGTAGAATGTAAACCTCCTTGAAACATCCCCAAAGTCAGACACAAGAGCGGAGTCAAGATGGGCGCACGCCGTGCTCACCGTAGTTTACAAGTCTGGTGTAGTAGCGTGTTGAGTCTTTGAAATTCAAACGCGTCCATTGTACTTTCACCTGCTTTGTGTGCGCCTGTCACATTCTCAAAGTTCTTGCCGCAAGTCGTTCTACGACGCAGTCGCCTCTGACCTCAGCTGTCCACGACGGGTACTGACTTATTTCTTCTGTCAGAGTCAGAATCTTGGGGGTGATCAACTTGAATCTTCTGGGAACGAGGTGAGTATGTTAATTTTGCTAACTTCGCTTTAACCACTAATAACTCTCCAGTTTCAACCACAGCACTCCAGCCAAGTATCTCCTGCTTTGTACTAGCTTACAAAAGGAGTGCAAAAATGTCAACCTTCGGTGCCCAAACGCAACCCTCCACAAACATCTTCGGCAACACACAGTCTGGGCAGACAACGGGTGGCAGTATCTTCGGTAATCCTTCCGGTCAGCCATCCACGTCTGGTACATCTCCCTTCGGAACTACTGGTACAGCGACGAACACTGCTGCGGGTACGAGTAGCGGCGGCTTATTTGGGAACACCACGATGCAGCAACAGCCTGCGGGGACCAATTCTTTTGGGAATACAGGAACTCAGCAACAACAGCAACCCGCCCCGGGTTTGTTTGGTAATCCGACCACTGCCCAGCAGCCCGGCACGGGTGGGCTTTTTGGAAGTACGAACACGCAGACCCAACCTGCAGCAACAAATATGTTCGGAACCGCAACAACTCAGCCTGCTGGCGGCATGTTTGGGAATGCCCAACAGCAGCAGCAACAACCACAGACATCAACCCAGCCATCCACAACTATCTTTGGAAATCCTACTACGGCAACGAGCGCGCCTGGTGGGGGCATGTTTGGGAATACGAGTACTCAGCAACAACAGCAGCCTGCATCTGGTGGTTTGTTTGGTAACACCACAACTACTCAGCAGCCCGCCACGGGTGGTCTGTTTGGAAACACGAACCCACAGACGCAGCCTGCAGGAGCAAATCTATTTGGGAACGCAGGTACCCAGCAGCAGCAGCAGCAGCAACCGCAGAGTAGCAATATCTTCGGAAGTACTACAACCCAACAGCCTGCTGCCGGCGGGCTGTTTGGAACGTCGACAAGTCAACCGAACATGTTTGGTGCAAGTACACAAGCGCCAGCACCAGGGGGACTGTTTGGTAGCACGACTACTCAACCTCCAGCTACTGGAGGTGGCCTTTTTGGGAGTACAAACACGAGTTCAAACCCGTTGTTTGGGAATAAAAATCCTGCGAGTATCTTTGGTACTGCGCCAACCACCTCTTCAACCGCTCCAAATCTGTTTGGTCAACCCGTGCAGGCACCCGCTGCCCCTTCGCTATTTGGCCAGTCTCAACAGCAGGCACCGTCTGGATCTCTGTTTGGCTCGATGAACCAACCTACGCAGAACACAAATACCGGAGGACTCTTTGGCAGTATGCTGGGCGCTCCAGCATCCAATAACCTTCTCGCATCGCGAAGTACTGCACCAGCGCAACAGCAAGATCCTCAATCGCAATATGCAGCGCTTGAGCAAAAAATCCAAGCAATTGTGCAGGCCTGGAATCCAGCTTCGCCAGAATGTCGTTTCCAGGTTGGCCGCGTGCAATTCATAATTTACCCGTGAACTTAGTCATTTGACAGCATTATTTCTATAACCTCGTTCCCCCAGAACAAGTTAGTGCTTTCGGCAGGCCTGCGAATGCCACGAATGAGATGCTTTGGCAACGTGCCGTGCGCGATAACCCTGATCCTAGTTGGTATGCTCGGCAACTCTTCCGATCCTTGAAGTGCTTATGTTCTGCCTTAGCATGGTACCTGTTTTAGCAGTTGGTTTTGATGATCTGCGTCAGCGCGTAGATGGACAATCCAAGCAAGCCACAGAACAGCAGAAAGGTTTGATGGTCTGTGGCGTTCTCTATCACTGCGACAGCTTCCTTACTCGATCGTATTTCAGGAACTGAAGAAGCGCCTCGAATCGCTATCTGCGAAACACAACGACAATAATGCATCTCGTTTGCAGCGTGCAAAGTCTCTTCAATCACAGATACAACACCGGCTGCTGTGTCTGATTCAGCACATGCATTTGATGCTACCTACTGTCCGATCTACCGCTATACGTCCCGAAGAAGATGCGCTGCGTGTGGCGCTTGAGGAGATCGAAGAAGATATTAAAAGACCGGGTGGGATGAGTAAGATGCGCGGAAAGTTGAATGAGCTGTGGGCACTTGTGGGCGCTATTAATGCCGCCCGTGAAAGGGGCAGGAAAGCAGGGCTTGATGGCAGTTCTGACTGGACAGTTGTCGATGAAGAGGGCCTCAAGCAGATTGCCCAGGTCTGATTTTCAACCGTAAATTCCGGGCGTTGACATCTGACATGGACACTACAGATTCTATCCAATCAGCAAGCTGGCTTGCAGCACTTAACGAAGGTTTTGCAGAAGGATCTGAGGGATCTGGATGTAATATATGGGAAAGAGAGTTGATGGGAATGAGCTCACTCAGCGCCCAAAATCATTTGCTGTTGCAACTTAGCTAGAATTGTAATGGCCACAATTTTGTACACCGTGCGAGTTAGCTAGGCTTTGTACATAAGGAGCTTCCATTCCGACCCGTATTACCCAGTTTCAATACCTTCAAGAAGGCATGTTCGTCCTCCTGTAGCTCTCAGGACTCCCTCGTTCACCGGTGCTCACCAACATCATCCCAGCTCTCAAAATACAAGTTTCAAAAATGCGATACCGCACTCTTGAGATTCGGTGGCATGATTCCAAGCCTATATCCACCTGCGACTTTCAACCAGTCGCTTTCAAAAAGGCGCGTCCAACTCAGGAGAAGAATTTTGCTGCGCAATCGTATAGGTTGGCCACAGGAGGCGAGGACAACCACGTCAGAGTGAGTGAGCTATCCACTCCTAGTGGCACGTTCAACGCGCTAACCGATACCAACGAAACAGATATGGATGGTGCACCCGAATATCCTACCATCATCTCTGGTAGAAAGTGCAGAGGGTGCTGCCCCGCACCCTGCTCGGGTGGAATACCTCGCGACACTTAGCAGACACTCAGCTGCCGTGAACGTCGTCCGGTTTTCCCCTAACGGTACGCGCTTCGTATACGCGCTTCGTCCTGCTTGAACACATTATTAACGCGACTTCAGGGGAATTAATTGCTTCTGCTGGAGACGGTATGACTCTAAAAATACTTCTTGAATTGCATTTGACGCGATTTTCTTTAAAGACGGCATGATCATCATTTGGGCACCGTCTAGCTCGCCTCAGGTTGCTACCTATGGCAGCGATCTGACTGCGGACGAAATGCAGTATGAAAAGGAGTACTGGAAGCCACGTATAACGTTCCGGTAAGACCACCTTCATGCCCATTCTCAGATCAGGGTATAATACAATTGGAACAGGTGTACTACAATGCAGGTATATGACCTCGCCTGGAGCCCGACTGGGGAATACATTCTAGCCGGCAGCACGGATAACTGTGCACGGGTGTTCTCTGCCGATGATGGTGAGTTTTCTGTTATTATTATTGATCGAGGAATAACAGTGGCTAATGGGTTTAGGCAAATGCGTACATGAGATCGCCGAGCACAACCACTACGTCCAAGGCGTAGCATGGGACCCGCTCAACGAATATATTGCCACGCAGAGCAGTGACCGTTCGATGCATGTGTACCGAATCTCCACCAAGCAGGGTTCATTCGAGGCGCATGCTGTGGGCAAGAACACACGAATGCCTTATAACCACAACCACAGCCGCACCCCTAGCTCGCACGGCCACTCAAAGCCCTACAGGCAAGAGTCTATTGCTAGTGATGTGGAGTCTACTGTCAGTGATCAGCACAAAGAGGATCTTCTTTTCTCTGGAAACTACGCTCCTCCGACGCCTACCGCATCAGTAGTCAGCACCCCATCCACATCGATGTTTCCTCCTCCGCTAATTGAAAGGTCTTCTTCAAGACGGTCATCCTTCAGCGGATCTAATGCGCCCGGCTCTCCTGTGCACCATGCACGATATGGGAGATCTCCTTCACCTATGCCACCACTCCCTGCCATCCGTGCGCTTCCTTCTCCTGCATGGTCAACCATCAAGCTCTATGGAGATGAAAGCTTCACGAACTTCTTCCGCCGCTTAGCGTTTAGCCCTGATGGTGGCCTGTTGTTAACACCTGCAGGGCAATTCGAAGATCCTACTATCATTACCAATAAGCCCAAAGCCGAGGAAACTCCCACCCGCGGACGTAAATCAAAGCTCTCGATCGCCACAAGCGAAGTCAACCCGACATCAGCATCATCTGTGTTCATTTACTCAAGGGCGAACTTCGCCCGTCCACCCATAGCCCAGTTGCCAGGGCATAAGAAAGCCAGCGTGGCTGTGAAGTTCTCCCCTGTGCTGTATGAACTGAGACAAGATGTTGTTGGCGCAGAAGGGCACAACGAACCGAAGACTGGAACACTGGAGAAAGGCAAGGATGGATCGATTTCTCTTGATATTGCTGGGTCATCCACGGCACCTGCATTGGTACCTTCTCCAATGGCGGAAAAGAACCTACCCCCGAATGTCGAAGCGCCTACGCCTCGTGTTTTGGCACTGGAATCAGTTACTCCATCATCGTTGAAGCCTCCCACACCATCGCCATCGAAGCCCTCTACCCCAGCGATCACGCCACCCAACACTGGCTCTGTATTTGCTCTACCTTATCGCATGCTCTACGCTGTTGTAACCATGGATTCCGTCGCTATCTACGACACTCAGCAATCTGGTCCTGTTTGTATGCTCACGAAGTTGCACTATGATGAATTTACGGATGCGTCGTGGTATGTCCTTGCTCCTTGCACTGCAGCTGTCCATGTTAAGTATTTCGCAGGTCTCCTGATGGACAGTGCCTTATACTTTCATCGCGGGACGGATATTGCACGCTTGTGATCTTTGATGAAATCTTACCGGTATATCACACGCAACAGTATGCATTACAGCTGCAGTCCATCGCGCAGCACAACTTTGTTCCCCTCACATACACGATGACGCCTTCGTCTTCCTCGATTGCGCTGCCTCCTATTGCGACGCCTACCGTTCCTGCGAAGAGGAGCGAGCCACCTCTCACGCCTGCGCCTAGCATTGACGATTATACACCTGTCTTCCCTGCAGGTAGTAGTGCATCAGAAGTCACGTCTACACAGTCGGCGCAACCTCCAAAGAAAAAACGCCGCCTGGTATTGACGAAGGTTGGGGATCTGGATTCATGAACAACATGGACACGAGCGTTATGTCCCTCTGCGGTCTTTCAACGAATATATACATTATGAATTTTTAGTGGTGTTCTCTTTCTTGGTCACTCAATTCGGGCTTCTATGGATACATGCGCTGGGATGTATTCATCTCATCCTTCTTCGAGTAGTTCATGTATTGAGGGGGTACGATGTGTGTGATGATGGTGATGATAGTAACGATAAACGTAGCGAATCGCTTCCTTGGATAATACAAACAGCAGCTTACTGCGCTGTTGCCTTCCTCCTGCCAACCTGGGCCTGGAAACCGCTCTTGATCGCATTGACGGACCGACGTGAGCCGCACGACTCGCAGGACATGAAGAAAATACGATTCTCCTTTGTGAGAAGCGTGTCCGGTGATTTACATGTTTTGCACGTCACATACTCGACTTGGACAATATCAGTATTATGTGGAGGAATTATAGATAAGTTGAGCTTACCGATATAACGACGCAATACATTCTCGACTTGTTTGGGTTGGAAGCGTCCTTTTATAACCAAACGCCCTGAACCATCCACCGAACCAGTGGTACCCATTTCGGCGAAGAGGAATTGGATGACGTGCTCTGGCTGTCTGTGCATCCGTTTGCAAATATCTGCGACGTTTGCGAAGATCGACTTGCGGACACCTTCGCGGAGAATTTGAGGAGGTGCGATCGTGTATCGTTTACCGGTGGACGTGAGTAATGATGGGTTTGCGGCATGAAGCGAAGCGTAAAATCGTGTTAGTAGCTGATGATGCAGGTTAATATGGGCGGGAAGAGAGGTATGACTGTAAGTGCGCGCACCTCTGGGTAAGTATAATCTCGGTCACTCCCAAGCCATGGCTCTGTGCCAGAGTCAATTCCTGCGGGAGCTTCATTGTGCGCGAATGGGTCATCTCCAAGATCTGCTTCATCGACATTATTGAGGTGCTCTCCATCGTCAAGTTCACCCTCTTCAGCATCGTCTTTTGCCTTTGCTTCGTTGAGCTCCTTCTCGAAGTCCTCCATTGCCTTCTTCTTTGTTGACTTCTTTTTCTTCTTCAGGTCAGAGAAGTCAAGATCTTCAGTAGCGGTGGGTGCACTAGCCGGCGTAGATGCGCTCGACGCATCCTCCCCCTGATAACGCACGGAGTGTAAGATCGCAAAAACATGACACAAAAATGAAATGCTCACAAAGTCCATAGGAATATCCTTTTTCTTCTTTTTCTTCTTGATACCCTCCGGGAACATAGCCTTGAAATCATCCTCCTTAACTTCATCAGCAACATCAACCTTCTCTGCTACTCCATCTTGACTTCGCATCATTTGCTCATGGAGCGTAGTAGGGCCAAGATCGACAATATCTCCATTGGTGGTTGTGTTCTCGATGATAGTCGGTGCCGGTGTAGTAGGATCTGCCTCAGGACCTAATGGGTCCTCGGTGAAAGCTACGACTTTTTTCTTCCGCTTCTTGAGCGAAGGATCGAACAATGGTTCTTCTGCCGCCATTTGATGTAGCAGAACGTGGTGGTCGACGTGGGAGATGTGCTTGCTCGCTGATGTCGATGAGCACGACTGACCAAGATTATATTGTACTTATGACTCAAGATGGTGATGCCGAATTAGTCTCGGCTCGGCAGGTTCTGTGGAAAACTCCGCTCGGACGTCGCCGGAAGTCGGTGACCTCTCAGACTCAGTTTCGCTCGCGCACCAAGTTCACCAAGTTTTCAATGTTAGCAAGGAGTTCGCTTGCCCGCATCGCGTCCCAGCCCTCCCCGCTGGGAGCAGCTCCAAAAACTGCCCGCAACATGGCAACGTTGCGTGAAATCGAGCTACGGTTGAAGTCGGTCAGGAATATCGAGAAAATTACCAAGGTACGCCGACGTCCTGCCTTCTTCTCATTTGTGGGAGTTGACCACTAATACTTGTTGTTTTATGCAGTCTATGAAGATGATTGCTTCTACCAAGCTCGCAAAAGCGCAACGCGCCATGAATAGCGGGAAGCAGTACGGTCTTGCTAACTCCGGTGCGTCCCGCAAACAGTATATCCGCTCCTGCATTCTCAAAACAGCTCAGAGATTTTCCAACACGCTCCTTCGGAAGCACCTGCAAAGCGCAAGCTCTTTATCGTCACCTCCTCCGATAAGGGTCTTTGCGGTGGTATTCATTCATCCGTGTCTAAGGCCACCCGTCGCGCCATTGCTGACACCGAAAACCCCGTTGACGCTGACTCTCCCATCATGGTCATCGGTGACAAGTCCAAAAGCCAGCTAGCGCGTGTTCTCGGCAAGAACTTGGCCATGTCCTTCAACCAAATCGGTCGTGACATCCCCACCTTCGCTGACGCCGCAGGCGTTGCCGACTTGGTCGTGAAGAGCAACGTCCAGTACGACAGCATCGCTATTGTATACAACAAGTTCGTTTCTGCTGTCTCGTACGAGCCTGCTATCATTGAAGTTGCAAACGAGAATTCATTGAAGGAGTCTGGTGAGCCATTCTACAGCGGAGTTGTTGTTTAGTTATTCATGCGCGTCCAGCTGGCTTCCGGGCATATGAAATGGAGGATGACGTTACCAAGGACCTCGCTGAGTTCTCGCTTGCAAACGCTATCTATGCAGCTCTTGTCGAGTCCCATGCATGTGAGCAGAGTGCCCGGTACGTTTTATAAGGCAGTCTTTCCTGTCCATTCACTCAATACTTTCGCGCACATAGTCGTAACGCCATGGACAACGCATCAAAGAACGCGAAAGACATGATCGACCGTCTGACGATGCAATACAACCGTGGTCGTCAAGCCGCCATTACCAACGAGTTGGTTGACATTATCACTGGTGCGCTGAATTTCCTTGTGCATATACATTCACTCACGACGAGTATGCAGGTGCTAGTGCACTGTAAGAAGTACCGAGGTTGTTTGATAGACACCAAGTCGTTACCCCTGACAGTGAGACTAACTTGGATTTCATTTTGCCCTGAAGTTACGTGTGATCTGAAAACAAATGCGCGAGGATCAAGGTAATATGACGGACACTTGATATAACTTTGATGGACAACTTGAAATAGAGCCGTCTGAAAATCTACCTCCTGCACTTTTCAAGATAACATTCCACCAATGAGTTCACATATGCAGTTTCCTCTTTGTTCATGCCTCCCACTATAATCAATTCCTTCAACTTGGGAAGATGAACGCCGTCCAAATATCTCTGAAGTCTGAACTTCCGGCCAACTTCAAGGGGAAGAGTCATCGACTCAAGGCAAGAATTGGTGATAGGCTTCTGCTCCTCGCGAAAATGTGTCTCAATTGCGTCCACCACGATAGTCTCCAAGTGAGGGAAAATCACTAAAGTCTCGCGCAAGGCATATGCAGAATCTGCATCCCGGAGGCGGAGATGACGTACATTTTTGCAGGATGGGGTAGGCTTGAATTCTGTGACAGCCGAACGCGAAACACGGGTGCATAGGTAATGGAGATCTGGTGCATTGAATCGGCTGAGATCTCGCAAGGAGCATCCCAAGGCTGTCAACTTGGGAGTGTCGAAATCATGACTCCAGTACTGTATTGGTGAAGCAATGGCCACGGTTTCCCAACGCCGACTCTCAGAAAGGAGTATCTTGAACAATTGGGAATCTGCCTCTGAAGACTCCAATAATTGCCGGCGAGAATAAGGTGGGTTGTAACACTCTTCGAAAACGATGCGAAGAGTGAGAGGCTGAGCAGAGCGACCGAGCCAAGACTCGAGCAAAGATGGAAGGAACGGCTTCAGTGGTTCAGGTCGTCCGGAAAACGCGACCTGGATGCGCGACCAGATACCTGGCGTTGTGTGTGCAACGGCTCGCCAACGGCAACAGACCAGGGTAAAGACTAGGGGAGGGCTGGTAAAATTGGCAGAGATGGTAGTCTTTCCATATAAGAAAATACGAGGACAGTATACGTCATTGACGACGAGCAAAAATATTTTCTGTAGAAGCTCCACTGGCAGCCGATGGATGTAGGGTTCTGGGTAATTCATGTTGACGGGAGATACGTCCGAGTGAGGGAAAGACATTAATACTGCATCGATCCCGTGTGGTACCCCCATGGAAGCTTCTGTTCAGGTAGAAGAATATGACGGTGAACTTTAGGAGTCTCGACTAGATAAAAATGCAGCTGCAGCACAACTTGTAAGCGGGAACATGTTTGTACTCGCGGACTTGACTGACTTGTATCAGCGGGTATCCTTCCACTAGCGATCATATAGAACCTGGACTTGGAGATTGACAGAGACAGGTTCAAGGGTGCCTCGTTCCGGGCGCCAGTGGAGACTTTGTTAAGCTATGCCATCATCACGGACTCCAAGTCCAAGCCAGGGGTCGACCATTTTTGGCATTACACATCATCAACCAACATCTGCATCAACCTCTTCGCAAATGATCTCACGAGACGGTCTGGATTAAGTCTGGAGACGCCAAAATTCTAGCCCATATCCAATATATTTTTACCTCTGCATACTCTCAGCAGCTCCGAACGCAGCTAACTTGAAGGAACGACTGTCTTCCTTCTAGGTAGTATTTAGGAGAGACTAATTCAAGACGCTGAACACGAGGCTTGCGTAGGCAAGCCCTGGTGTTTGCATCCAACTTATCAGCAAACTAGTGGTGCTTATACAAGCACTTACAAGCATCACCATTTTGCTGATGACTCTCCGGGGACCCCAGTTCCGAACGGCCTTTACAGTAAGAGCCAAGCCATTCTTTCTCATGTCGGACGGCCCCGAACTCGGTCAAAACGCTAAACGCGAGGCTTGCTATGGGGCAAGTGTTTGCTCGGACATTAGCAGCCAAGTTTAGTGAGCAGTTTTATATGACTTCCAGTCCCTCGTAGGCAGAGGAAGAGCAGATCCACCGAATGCCCAGCCGTTCGACAACCAGCTCCATAATTACAGCACTCTTACTCTTACACGTACCGACAATATAAATATTTATTCTTTGCATCTGGCGACGCATGGCTCTACAAGGTTTACAAGACTAATTCTAAGGGACAGGACAACAGGGCCACAACTCAACCATGTCCGCATCCACATCAGGCGCTGTTCCTATCGGAAGGTCCATTACCTGCACGTTGCAAGATGGAACTGCAAGCACAGCCATAATACAATCAACTCCCGCTTGATTTAGTCTTCCCACCACAGTCAATTTCTGCAATTTTGGAAGATGAATTCCATCGAGTACGTCGATAATTGCATGTAAACCATCAGGTTGAAGAGGGAGAGTCATTGACTCAAGACAAGAATTCGTGACGGGATTACCCCGACTCGGATAGCCGTATGGTGATGCAATTTCATTTACCACGATGGTTTCCAGGTGAGGGAACATCGCTAAAATCTTCTGCATGGTAATCGTGGAAGCCTCTCGGAAGTGGAGATGTCGTATATATTTGCAGGTAGGAGTACAGTTGAACTGGCTATTGGTGTTAACGACTTGCAGGACGCTGGTGCATAGGCGAGAAAGATTTGGTGCATTAAATTTACTGAGATCTGGAAGGAAACATCGCAATGTTCTCAGCTGAGGTGTATCGAAGTTATGACTCCATTCGTATATGGATGCCATGAGAGTCGTAGACTCCCAACGCCAACTCTCAGAAAGGAGGATCTTGATGAGTTGTGAATGTGCTAATTGAGAATCTGCATATGATAAATATCGTATTTTGAGGCGAGGAAAATGAGGTAGGCGGGGGAGCCGACCGGAAACGATGCGAAGAGTGAGAGGCCGACTGCCAGAGCGGGCCAGCCAGGCCTGGAGAAGAGATGGAAGGAACGGCTTCAATTCGGCTCGCCCGGGAAGCACGACCTGGATGCGCGACCACACATCTGGCGTTGAATGTGCAATAATTCGCCAAAGGCAGCATACCCGTGTAAAGACCAGGGGAGGGCTGTTAAAATTGGCAGAGATGGCGGTACCTTCAACTGAGAAGATACAAGGATAGTCTGGTATGTCGTTGATGATGAGCAAGAATATTTGCTGTAGAAGTTCCACCGGTAGTCGATTGATGTAGGAGTCATCGACAGAAGGGGGATGTGAATGAGTAATAGATAATGGTTCTGGGTAGTCGAGGAGTGGAGGAAGTTGAACACGGGAAGGAGTGATAGACTTGGCCTCGATGCCACGATGACTTAAGAGCCTTCCATGAATCTTCTTGCCGAACCCTTTCATCATACTTATGTAGTGTGACGCCTTCAGGTTAGCATGTCTTCCTTCGTGGTATGGGAGACTTTTTAAGCTCTCCTAGGTGACTCCAGGACGAGTTCGGAGAACGTTGGAGGAGAACGTTTCAAACGTTCTCCATTTCCGATCGGATTCGGAAGCAGCGGATTTTGCCTGAACGGTCCGAAAGCTGGTCATGTCACAGCATCTTGAACTTGGATGCTTGAATGTAACTAGAGCTCAGTGAGAAGTTTAGTAGACCTTCGTTGATCGAAGGAAGCTATTAGTACGTACCAGCACGATTTACAGGAGATAACCTCAACAAGAATAACCTTTCAGTATCTCGGTGTCTAGCCTTGCGTATACTGTATTTCGTCAATTGCAGCCGGACTCCCTGTCTGCCGGGGAGTCGTTCCTTGCTATAGCTTCAAAGCTTTCGAACCCAATCAAGGCCCATTAGTTTGAGTATAATTACTATTAAATAGTACTACTAAAGTCAGTTCGGAAACTCATGTTGGGAAATACTTGCCAACATTTGCCAATGTGAGCATCGGCATCATAATGTACCATTCCGGTTGTTGGAGCTTGAACCTTGCTTGTCTACTATTCAGCACCATGGACCGCAGTCTCGACCCCCAGCTTCGTAAAGTAATCTGTGCATCTGTGATCTCTGTTGTTTCTATCTGTGGTCAATTTACTACGGTCCTCATGGCCACTGATGAACCACCAAAAGCCCAGTCGCGATCAGCACGAAGTGGAAGCTCGCTCATGAATAGTGCTGCAAGGGCAGCAAATGTCACACCCGCTGCTGCTATTGTCGGCATGCAAGAATCAATCGATCGTATTGGCGATATTCTCGAGAAATTTGTAACCAGCCCTGCTGCTACTAGTCTCTCCCATTGCCTCCTCAACCGTCTCCAATATCAGGCCATCAACTGTTGAGCGTGCTATACATGTCTTGATCACAGAAGATGCCGATCTACCAGCTGATGAGCTGGCAGCATTGATGGTGATCTTCAGTGACGCTGGCAATGAACGGGCAATGGAAATTTACGTTGGGAGTATGGATGTTGTGGCTCGTCGTGCCTACATCAAGAACCTCATTGCCACTCATATGCCGAAGCAGGTGAGTCTAACTTTATTTATACAAGTATAATGGGCTGAGTAGTTCTTAGCGCCATCTGTGCACGACATAGTTTGAGTCTCGCTCAAACGTTTGCGCTCTAGGCGGGCGTGTTTGCGGATGGACTGTGGCAGCCGTGGTCCGTGCCCCGCGCACATATTTTGGACGGGAAGGCCCTTACTACAGAAGATAACCTCAACAAGAATATTACATAATAGAGAACACCAAACGCGCTACATTCCCAAATTGACAAGAATCGTAATAGATCATAACGGTCGTACATAGAATAATCAAAATTTCGACTTCTGGTCTATCCTGTCCGGATACAACTAATTGTCCGACATTAGCATCAAAGTCCTGCAGTGATTGATCTGGCTCACCTTTCCAGGGTTAAACAGACCCAGAGGGTCGATGGTCTTCTTTATGGATCGCATTAGCTCCACCGTGCCCTCGCCGAGTTCCTCGTACAGATACTCCCGCTTCCCAATGCCAACCCCATGCTCGCCAGTGCCTGTAGACGGAATATCATCAGTTGCCATTTCGTCCATATGAGGCAGGGTGGAGAATACATACAAGTGCCTTCAAGCTTTATCGCACGCTCCACCATCCTGTGCACCGCTTCGCGCACGATTGCGAGTTCTTCGTCGTTCCGAAAGAGTAGCAATGTGTGGAAGTTACCTAGGCGTCGTGTATTGAGAGAGGCGACATAATGTCAGAGGTGAGAATACTAACCGTCACCAGCGTGTCCCACAAGTATTGATGGGATGGCTATTTTTTCCAAGTCTTTCTTGGTCTCGTATACGAGCTGCGGTAGTTTCGAAACTGGCACACTGCAGCCAGAAAGGATGAGTGAGATGCCAACATCCAGCAGCTTTGCCTTACCAAACATCAGTACTCCAGCCCCGACTGCCCTCCAGAAGGGCCAAGCCCGAATAAAGCGCATTTTTCCTATCTGCCCACAGGTCTCGCGCCTCCTTCTCAGAACGAGCGAGTTCAAAACCAGTGCCACCGTGTTTCTGGACAATTTCCTTGACGATCTTGGCGGTCTCGGCAAGCGAAGCGGGCGTTGGACCTTGGAATTTGAAGAACAAGGAGTCTTGCTCCGGGTACTTGCGCTGAGATGCACCATACAAATTAACGGAGCGCATAAATTCGGAATCGCAGAGCTCGACGCATTCTGGATCTTGGGGTGAGCGTTTGGCTTGACCGGCAAGAGAGTGACCTACGGATCCCAACGCCACGGTTGAGTACATCATTGACGGCTTCGCTTGCGTGTTTGACGTCCGGGAAGTGCACGACCGCGACCGTTGTTGGAAGGACAGGGGCTAAGCGAATAGTGACTAAAGGAAATGTCAGAACATGAACAAGACATAAGTATATGACACCACCTTCCGTAATGATCCCAAGAGTTCCCTCGGCACCAATGAACAACTTCGTGGTATCAAAACCGGCTGAAGATTTACGAGCACGCTGGCGAGTCTTGATGACTTCTCCAGAAGGAAG
This sequence comes from Rhizopogon vinicolor AM-OR11-026, assembly GCA_001658105.1. NCBI lineage: Eukaryota > Fungi > Basidiomycota > Agaricomycetes > Boletales > Rhizopogonaceae > Rhizopogon > Rhizopogon vinicolor. The sequence goes on along the minus strand of KV448255.1, from coordinate 36,067 downwards.
GACGACCGTCTATGGGAATACTCAATGAGTTAATCTTGGCAGGGAAATCACCACATACTGCGTTAAGGAACCATTCGGCTTTTGCAGTACCGTAACGGACCGCATTCGCTGCAGAAGCCAAGACGTCAACATGTTTCCAACCGATTTATGACTATCAGATGCGTACTGCCTGAACAACCGGTACTCATCATGCCGCCGATAGTCGCGCCTGGACCGGGGTCCAACTAAGCAAACAGTTGTAGTAAGTCAATAAAGTGCCAAATGCCCAGCCATACGGGAAAGAATAATGGTATGCCTGCAGGGTGTAATGATAAATGACTAACGCGATATGGATTTATTTCCGTGCTTACCTTTCTGCTGCAAAATTTCGTTGATTTCCATCCATCCGATTCCAGGCTGACACACGAGGTCAGAGTCTGCCTCTGTTGCCCAATTAAAAATATGAAAAGAGAGAGAAAGGTGCATGGCACACAAACCATGAATTTCAACAATCTTGTTCATGTTGGACATATCAACGCAAATGCCACCAACGGAACTCTAGAAGGGGAGAAATTGTCAGCACTAATGGCTCCTGCGGGGAATACATATTATGGATGTATGAGAGAGCAATAAACTTACGCCACGATAGTGCCCCTCTAAGCTTGTACCACCAGAGAAAGGCGTGATGGGCATACGATATTTGACGGCAGTCTTGACAATTTTGACTACATCTTCTGTATTCCTTGGGAATACGATGACGGTATGTGGCGAGCCTGCAACGCTAATGTGAGGGGAGTGTGAAGCTTGGCACAACGTAAGTCCTCACTCGGGTGATAATCATTCTCCGAAAATCCATGAACACGAAGATCCTCTGGATGGGTGGAGACAACCTCGTCTGAATCAAACGATGCCCTTAGTTCTTTGATAGCTTGTTCAAAGTCCTTTGGTGTGCCATATGTCGGCTTCGCTTCCCCCACAGCCCGAGATGACAGAGAAGGTGTTCCGAAAGCGCTCAAGGAATATCCGATAAATCCGCTAGCTATAGAGCCAATGATGATTGGGGACCAGGAACGTGAACTACCAATGGGCACGCTCGAGCTGTACGGGCGGGCGAATGTCAGTGAATGTTGTCGGATGGTTCTAGAACGAGTCAAGTTTATCTCCAGGCTGATGGAAGGCCGCAGCCGCCGGAAGCAGTTAGGGAACATATGAGGGGAAGTATTTACAACAGTAGCCTATAGGTACAAGAATCGTCAGATCGTCAGAACAAGAACGAAGGGTGAGGGAATCAGAACTGCATGACTAAAGCGTAATAAGAGCTGGGAGGACGGAATTTGCACCACTATTATTAGGCGAATCAGTAGGTGGATGCCTGGGAGTGCAGTTACAAATGCAGCTGATTAGCACGTAGACATCAAACATGTGTTTCAGGAATACGATACATCCCAACGTGGCGTAGGGAAGAAGCTCGTCGGGCGGCTGCGGACATCGTGTTCATCACGTGCACGGCGATCGGCTCCGAACAGACTGGAACCACAAGACACGTCGTGTCAGGCTCGTGAGTGGTGATGGTGATACCCTCGGTATAACTTATAAGCATGAAAGTAGGTCGCCATAGGTATATAGCACTCGGCTCAGTCACATCGTGCAAATATTACTCACGCCATCAGGAGCGGATGGCAGGGATCTAAAATACCTGGATTGAAATACCCATCTAGCGTTGGAGGGACGGCGGAAATAGACGACACACCGAAGCAAACAAACGAAGTCCTTCATTGACACGGTGCCTGCAGCAGCTGCTGTGCATTTCAGAATCAAAGCTCTATACGTCAGGGCCACACATCAGATACGACGTGCTGGAACCATGAAACTCGATGGTGGATATTAAGATGGGTATGTAATATACAACTGTCGTAGTAGCATCAAACAACCTAAATAGAGGTCGGTCAGGTTTTTGCTGAAAAGGTGTTGCAGAGCTACACACCTTTGGTGCTAAACTGACAATCTTCCCCCAGCCTTTCATCCGCAAGTCAGCGCTCACGACGCCACCGATACGCGTCCCCAGCATCTCTCTCTTGTTATTCAGAAGGACTGCGGCATTGTCGTCGAACCGAATAAAACGACCATCTGGTCTGCGGACTGACTTCTTGGTGCGCACGATGACTGCTCGGCGAACATCTCCACGGCGAACTTTGACTGCAGTTGTGGAGGCCTGAGCTGCTGCTGACACTGGGCGGGCGCGTTTGACGATACAGACTATTTCGTCACCGACAGAGCCCCAACCGTTATTGACCTTCTGTTTCAGGACATTGACGCACTCAATGAGTAGTGCGCCAGAGTTGTCTATTACCTGGATGGATTCAGCTAAGTGAGGACGACGAGCTGGATAACAAACTTGACCGACATTAAGGGTAGACTTGAGCCCAATCATATCACCGGAAGAAAAGTTTGCGTGAAACTCTGCACCCGGGAGTGAGACGCTCGACTTGTGTGGGAATTTATATACATATTTGATTTGTATTTTCCATGGTACTTCGCATCGACTGCTCAGTGCAAAAAACTACGAGCTCATCGCCTACCATCGCGTCTGTGAGCTATGTATTATCTGGGATCGTCCTGATTTAAGAGTTCAGCAATATTTCGTGTCTGTGAATTCGGCTCAGTTCAACGTCTTGGAAGTAAAGTCACTCAATTGGTTTAAGTTAGACGTTTATGGAGATGCCTTTTCCACGCGACATACCGACCGAGCTTGACTGTGGCCGTGAACTCAAACTCCACTTAACCTGTCTCTCTTTCTCCCTCCATCATCTCCATCTGGAATACGAATTTTCTAATCAATAATGCCTGCCTCGCGTCGCGGAAGTGGTAGTGTCACCCTCCTCACGGGTCAGACCATCGCCATTCACACCCGCACGCAAGATGAGGAAGACCTCCCCCATGCAACCAAAAAGTATGCATTCTCATCCCCCGATATTTAATGCAGTCATCTCACTCTTATCATTTTGTGCTCAAGGACGATGGCCGATCACTTGAGGAAATACGAGAGTTTGTCAGTTCCCCCATCAGGGGTTATAGCAACAGATCTACTGAGCTCCCGTTCCACAGGTTCACACTGACACCGCAGAGAATGCGCATGATTGTTGAGGCGTTCACCGAGACCCTCGAGCTTGGCCTGAACAAGCCGAACCAGATTGTAGTGCGTATGTACTCCATATTTCGTAACCGAATAAGATCACCTTCTTGCATTTATCGTTCCACTCAATTAACTCTTGCAGTTGGTCTTGAGATGAGATGATTTTATCGATCAGATCTTCATATTCGTTCGATGAACCGTTTCCGATCGTGTACTGAATTAGCGCTTATAGCCTATGATCCCGACCTTCGTGTTTGGATGGCCAACTGGTGAGGAGAAAGGAGATTTCCTTGCTCTTGATCTTGGTGAGTGCTCTGGCGCTTATGCCACTTTCCCAGGGCTTCAATTATACTCATATGGAAATACTTCATCGTAGGTGGGACGAATCTCCGGGTGTGTCTTGTAACCCTCCAGGGAGAGGGGAAATTCGAGATCACCCAAACCAAATATCGTCTAACCGAGGATCAAAAGCAGGACGATGGTCAGAAATTGTTCGATTTTTGTGCTGAATGCCTCAATACCTTTGTTGAAACCAACATGGGCGAGGGTGAGGGCCAACTGAAGCCTGGTCAATGCCTGCCTCTTGGCTTTACGGTAAGGAATACAGCCAAGCCCTATCTTGACTTGCTGATCAGCGCTTCCAGTTCTCCTATCCTTGCTCGTAAGTGCGCATGATGCAATAGTTAGCTCAGTGCGTACAGACCGATTTGCTTTCTGCCTACAGGCAGGAACGCATTGACCACGGCGAGCTCATCCGTTGGACCAAGGGTTTCGGAGCTGGAAATACAGAGGGCAGGGACGTTGCTGCAATGTTCAAGAAGTCCCTCGAGAAATTCGTTCGTTCTGCCTATCCTTTTTTAGGATTCATACTGATTCACAGACGAGCAGCAATTGCCTATTCAGCTGACTGCTCTTATCAATGATACTACTGGCACGTTGATTGCATCTCACTATGTGAATCCCAGGACGAAGATCGCAGTTATCTTCGGAACTGGGTGTAATGCGGCTTATATGGAACACGTCAAGGACGTTCCCAAAATTGAGAACCTCGGCATCGATCCTGCAGCTGAGATGGCAATTAATTGCGAATGGGTGCGTCAGTTTAACTCCATATCCTGACACTATTGACAGGCGCGGTAGGGTGCGTTTGATTCATTCGAACATGAACATCTGCCTCGAACAAAGTATGATACGATCGTCGATGATACGTCAAATAAGCCAGGGGAACAGGCATTCGAAGTCAGTACCTCTTTATTTTGTAACTTCATTCGTATAACATATCAACCATCTAGAAACTCATTTCTGGTCGATACTTGGGCGAGATTTTGCGATTAGTTCTTTGTGAGCTAATCGACGAAGGTGTGCTCTTCCTCGGACAAAACACTTACAAGCTCGAAAGGCCGTACATCTTTGATACCGCGTTCTTGTCTCTCATGGAGAGGTATCGCATTTCCCATCCCATGTCAAACGACCGGAAGCTCACATCGTGTTCTCAGTGACCCAACGGACGAACTTCTCATGGTCATCGGAATCTTCACACATTTCTTCGCGCTTGAGACGACACTTGCAGAACGGCAGTTCTTCCGGGCCCTTGCGAAACTCATCGGAAGGCGTGCGGCTCGGTTGAGTGCTTGCGGTATTGCCGCAATCGTTAGCAAGATGGGCTATCTCGAGGAAGGCTGTTCTGTCGGTGCTGATGGCTCCTTATACAACGTAAGAAAACATATTTCTGCTATGGTTACTACCGGACGTTCACACCTCTGCAGAAATACCCCGGCTTTGCTGATCGCGTGCACGAAGGCCTGCAGGACATTTTCGGCGACAAGGGACGGTGAGCGGTTCCTGTTTATGCTTCATCCTCCCCGGCCTGATCGCCATGGAATTACAGCAACATTATCACGCACCACGCTGAAGATGGCAGTGGTGTCGGTAGTGCTATTATTGCAGGTCAGTGTCACGATCCGTTATCGTCCCTATACTGCTGTAGCTCATGCTGGTACCATCCAGCCATGACGAAGAACCGAAAAGATGCTGGGTTGTACCTTCATGTCTAATCATATCAAACATCTGAGAAAAAGAATGTGGTGGTCTATGGGGCAGATGTATACGTTGTGCCCCTTAGAGTTGTGTTATTGGTTTTCCCTCGCTGTCTTATGGATGATTCTAATTAGGTTGGAAACACTTGCTTTCTAAGACAGGCATGAATGCGCGGCCCACTTATCTGCAGGTATTCGATGCTGACTGTACAGCGGCGACCAAATTTTTGAACCTAACCAACTTGAATGTTGCTGTGAAAGTGACGATACTAGCTGCTACCAACTGGGGAATGGTGGCACTATTATTGATGGTGCCTGCATGCGCTAGCCTAGGTGCAGTCTCACAGTGCGGGGTACAGCCAAGTTGCTGGAAATGAATTCGTAAGAGAGTTGGTTGGGTGTGCGCTTAGTGGCTCACCTATCACGTGCTATCATCTTGAGTGGATCGCACGTCTAAAACGGTCGGCGGGAATGTCAGGCGTTCCTTCTCGGGTATGCCTATGTAGTCTATTCCGCCGGTAATCTCACTACATCCGCTATGTGATTGTTGGTTCGCCGTTACCATGTATATTGTACGTTGTGTCTCTTGATTTTCAAGGTTCAAGCCTATATTAAGTGCATAGAGTATGTACGACTCTCAAAACAGACAAATTAGATCCTTTTGTTTAAAAAATCCCAAGACTATGCGACGTCCATCCTCCGACCCAAACTGCAACTCACCGACCCAGCGGTGGTCAAAGAATCCATAATGGTGCCGCTGCAGCGCAGGAGATCAGCGAACCATCAGTACTAATGATACATGGTATGTAGGTAATCGGCGCGTCGTCCAAAGCGTCCACTAGAAATCTCGAAAGCAGTATGATATAAACTGGGTTCCTATTCAAACACGCATAATCTAAATCTCGTGCAATAATCGCACACCATGCTGCGGGAATCACACAACGGTGGCAACTGGGATATCAGTACCGGCCTTGTCGGTACTATGGTCTGTGGTATATTCCGTGTACGGTGACTTTGACATTTTTATGGAATCATCGTGGGTAGTTTCTGTGTGAAACGAAATCTCGACGTTCAGCGGAGTTGGATGAGTGGATGAGGACGAAGGGTGTGGGTAGGTCATGCGCCGCATGCGGATTGTGTCACTCGTGGCAGAATTGACAGCGGCGGAGTGGGTTGCCCAGCCCTTGCCTGCTGCTACGCGGTAGATGATGAGGAGAGGCGCGATGATCTGATACCAACGTATATTATAATGTGTTCTGAGAATTTATGCGCATACTTACCTGCGCCTCGCCTAGTATTTGCATAAATGCATATGAGATCGTGCTGTTGAGGGCGTACGGGATAAGGTAAAGGAGCGAGCATATCGAGTAGACGGAGGCGGACTCGACAATGATGGCTGCGAAACTGGCATAGATCACGCCGTGGGCTGGGCTAAGGACTGTGGATATCCGACGGCGGTGGAAGAGCAGGCGCATGACAGTGAGGAGACTGATGAAGATGTTGATGGCAAGGTCGACAGATAGGTATGGGAAGAGGAAGCTGAAGGACATCCAGCCGCTTGTGTCTTGTTCTGGTCGTGACACGATGACAAGCCAGAGAGTTCCGGTGACTCAAGGAGTGTCAGGAATCAGGATGGTGGCGAGCGGAGGAGGTAGGTCTGACACATACCAACAGTCGCGACGAACATGATACATCCAAGTATAATGATAATGAAATGTCCTCTGGTATCTCTGTATACTACCACACACCGCCAAATCTTACAATAATGTGCGGTCAATGATGGGATAGGGTATACAAAAATGCGCACTCACCATCAATAGGTCTGCACACCAACTCGAAAGCACGAAAGCAGTATTAATTGGAGCTGAAGAGGTCGCCTCCTCGTATGCACTAGGGCCTATACGCGTGAGAGGAGCATAAATACGAGATACAGTCTACTTCATGATTTGCGCATACCTCCAGGATAAAAACGATTGTTGACAAAGCCCAACTGCGTCATCTGCGCGTTGAACACCACATACACTGTACCGATCATAAAGAGGGAAGTGACGTAGCAGAAAAAGAACAGATTTTTCCTGTAGCCAATATCATGTGAACGTTGAATGCGCGGCCAGAGGGTGCGCCAACACATAATAGACAAGACGATCACCACGCCATACAGGATTGCAGTGATCATGGCGCCCTGAAGCCATGCTCCCTCAGCGAAGATCTGCGCGGTGGACTCGTCGGGGCCGTTCGACATAATAACATGCCAATCTCGAGAATGAATCCGTCAAAGTACTAGTAGGGGCGCCAGTGTGGAGCAGCAGTATGGGCTTTTTAATCTCTCCCGAAGTACGCATATTGATTGATCCGCATCATCCACCTTCATCCACCCGACGGCTATGCGGTGATCAAGTACCTGATGGGCATGTTTCGGCAGGCGCCCATGTGGCGAAATTTTAATCTGGCTATATGACCGCAAAAGTTCCGGGTGAAGTTTCGAAGTAGTTTCGCAGTCACATCCATAATAAGGGAAATGTACCTTTGCCCTACCCCATCGGTAAAACACGGGTCTTCTGCAGGCTCTCAGGCTGTAAGGCTGTAAGTTGAGTGACCCTTCACTGTACAAGATATACAGAAGACCCGTATTTAGTTGTGAGGTTGAGTCTGGAAAAGTTCTCATGAGTTCTCATGCCACTGCTTCCTCCCTCACAACCTTTCCTACCTACGATGACAGCCTGAGGGCTGTCATCATGTAGTTTATTTTGTATGTTGTACTAATCTATATCTTCGCGCTGACTGGCGGCGGGCTTGACCGCTTATAGAGAGTTACTTATGGTGTACTTCTCGTGCAGTCTGGCGTTTGGCATGAGGTAATTCTATATTTAGAAAACTTGAATAACATATGACCAAACCATCCACTCACTCGCGAGGCGGAAAATCAATACTACATATACCCATGGACATCGTACCCGTATGGGCATATATCGACCGGCACAATCAGTAGTATGGAAGCTTACCCTCTTTGTTAGAATTACCAGCGGGTAAACATACTCGGTCATACTCGACGGGGTCTCATCGTCCTCTCGGACAAAATGGGAAATCAACGGTGTCATTGCGCAATCATAGAGTGCACGTATTTCGATAGAAGAACCTTCTGCAGTGGGAAGCTTGCGAAAAAAAAAGATACATGAGTTGGCAAATACTTCGCTCTACAATGACGGTTAAGCATACTTATTCACGCAGTGGCAACTCAGGCAAAAAAAATTCTCTTGCCAGTAGGCCACGAGTCGCCTTCTCCCGCCTCGCCCCTTGCTACCAGCCTCGACGCGATGATCATGTAGCGACGAGTTAACCTTATCGGCACCTTCGGCACGTAGATAGTACCTTGGAAAGGTACGAGCACGAAAACAGGGGCCAGCGAGCCAGTCCATGTAAGAATGAGGTAAAGGTTCCCAATTACGGGACATGATATCATATAGACCCGCAGAAGGCAGATTCTGATAGAAGGGTTAGGAGTCCTGTCAAGATTCCTTTACGAGCGAAGGAAAAAACATTTTTCTCGCGGAGGGGAGAGGTGTCTAGGTGAGTGGAAGACTAACGGTTGTGATTCATTGGGCGCAAGAGTTGATGTTATAACATGCAGGGAAATATATTCTGATGCCTACCCAAGATCCGGAGCCCACGTTCTACGCCAGCCTCCAATAGGATATCGACAGTGAACACACTTCAGAACAAACTGACCTTGTGACTTGCAGGCGGCGTAGCAGAGTGGAATCAGTAAGCTGCCACCTGCATGTAAGGCGCTATCAACTGGAGAAGACTGATTGATGTGAACGGACTGACTTTTCCGGAATGTTCCGTCGTTACCTTACAATTGTTTTCCAGGGGGAGGTAAGGTGAGGTGGCGATTTCCGGTGCTCAGCGCTGTACATATTGTCAGGGCGGAGTACGTACGTACCAGCGACCCGGTATTATCCGGCGTATTACCAACTTACTTGGGTTAATTGCCTCAAGGCAAGATGGACCTGGCCTGCGCGCTTCATTAAATATAGTGCCACTTTTTAGCGGACATATACAAGACGCTTGCATCATATACGGTTGAGTTGATTGCGTTTATCGAGACGTGGATCAGAAAATGATTCAGGCAAGAAACGCACTGGGTACTGGAACTTTCAGACCGGAACTTTTCAGTTTCTTATCTGGATCGTCTGAAAGCTGGGGTAGATAAGTAGTTGCTATCGAACGTGGGTTTTATCGCTTGAGAAAGCATACTATACGCCAACCTCAGAGCGAGATCATCTTCGATTCGGAGATCACCGAGATTCATTGCCATTGAAGCTTGAATGTTTGAAGCGTTTAACTTCATCGATTGGTGAGTTCAGCAGTACATTGGCATATTACGGGATCCCACTTGAGAATGCGCACGCAACGTAGTGACGTATGCACCAAGTTGTTCAAGAACGACCTGAAGGCATTGAAGCACCGAGATGGCGGTCCAGTCAGCGATGCGATAGTATTGAACGGCACATGAAACGATCTGCAATGCACGATAGGGTCTAGATTCAGAGCAACACAACGGACCGGATTCCTATGCAGCTGAGCCACTTATCTAGTCGTTGTAGACGTACTTAGTAGTATTATCTGACGGTTATCATCTGACCGATTAAACGTGCGTTATCTGTGAAATCACGCCATCATGACTGATGCATACCGTACGTGAGGAGAAAATGATCTCACCGATATCAAGGAATTTCCCTTGGGCCGACGTACCGTAGTTGCGCCTTTCAACAGTGCAAGTGGAACTTTGCAAGTCGCTGTTTTGCGTTTACGCCGCGGAAGCATTGAATGATCACTTGATGCGGCAAGCCAATTGTAGCAGGAACGTGCCAACCACAACTAAGTCATTTCCACCAATCAGAGGGCTTTAGGTGTAAACGTAAAAGATTAGCAGGAAGAAGACACGCTGCAGATAGCAGTCAAGGTTAAATAATGAATTCACATACCTTCGCGAAGTCGTCTTTTTGGAAGCGCTCTGAGGGAAATATTTAGTCGCATCTGGCGGTGTAGAGGGAAACATTTAGTCGCATCTGGCGGTGTAGAGGGAAACATTTAGTCGCATCTGGCGGTGTAGAGGGAAACATGTAGTCGTATCTGGCGGTGTAGAGTCGAGTCTGGACTAGTGTTCGGTTGGACTGCGGATCGATCGGGGCGTAAATAAATAGGAGCCGAATCTAGGCCGGGCATGGGTGTGAGACTGGATCTCGATCTAGCTGTCCATTTTCCCCGCATATTTATGCTACTCCATCGTTTCTCATACCCTTCCGTTCCCCCCCGTTCAACTTCACATTTTTCTTTGACTTCTTGTCACTCTTCCAACAGCTTATGATCTTGCTATGAAAGCACCGAGAAGCCCACCCTCCCTCCGCATCTTCAGGGCCGCCATCCAACTCAAGTCCACCAATGTTTCACGAAAATTGGCCACCGCTGTCACCTCCATAACTGCCCCTTCTTACCTCTCCCTCCCTCCCCCTGGACCTCCCATTCCCCCTGGTGAGTAAAGTGGCATTAATATTCTCTGGAACTTCCTTTGCTTAACATTTTTCTTAGTTGGCACATCCTTTGGAGCCGAATATAACGATAATCTCTTCCGTTATACCTCCGGAAGATGGTTGTACAACGAATCCCAGCAGATGGCTCAGCGCTACATCAAGTTTGATGTCGCTGCCCTCTACCGTGTCATTGCATCTGTCTGCGATTCCCATGTAGTATCTATGGAGAAAAAAGAAGGTTTATTCAACAAAACTTTGATGGTGACCCTCGCCAATGGCAGGAAAGTCGCCGCCCGTATCAAGGCAAGTATCATTACATTTCCGTTCTATACATGTCTTAATCTCCTTCTCATAGAATCCAATTGCGGGTCCTGATCACCTTATGACTTCCAGCGAGGTTGCAACCATGGATTTTGTTCGCCACAATCTCGGAATACCCGTGCCCAAGATTCTTGCTTGGAGTTCTCACGCCCATAACAACGCCGTTGGTGCAGAATACATCATCATGGAGTCCGCTCCAGGTGTACAGCTTAGCACAGTCTGGCACACCATGGACTCCAAGCAGAAAAAGAATGTCGTCAATTCTCTCGTGGCATTGGAGCAAAACATGCTCAATGCAAAGTTTGCTCAGTATGGTAGCCTCTACTACAAGGATGATATCCCCGAGTCCAAAAGGGCTCCCCAGTTGTTTACCCATGGATCACGTAGGTTTGATTCTGAGGGCAAGTTCTGCATAGGTCCCATAGCCCATCGCAACTTCTATGAAGATGAACGAGCTGCCATGAACCTGGACAGGGGACCGTGTGCGTATCTTTGATGTTCAGGTCATAACATGTTGCTAAGGGTCCTTCAAGGGTCATCGCCTGGAGACTATCTCCGCTCCCTCGCCTTGCGCGAGGAAGCGTGGATTTCACGTTTTGCCAAGCCCAACATCCATGACGATCCCTTCCGTAGCGTCTCGGGTCCTCAGCTCCAGGAAGAGCACCTTAGATGCTTGGAACAGTATCGCTCAATAATACCTGCCCTCGTGCCGACCGCACGAAAGGTCCTCGCTTCTAACCTATGGCATCCCGATCTCAACCCTGGTAATGTCTTCGTGTCAGACGACGAAGAGCGACGCGTGGTGAGCATTATCGACTGGCAAGGTTGTTGGGCCGGTCCAGCCTATCTTCAAATGACAAGTCCATCCTTCTTGGCTTGCGATAGCTTTGGACTTCCTTCAGGCCTTGATTGTCCTAAACTTCCTTCCGGATACGACCTCATGAGCCTGGACACTAAAGCCGCAATGCGCGAGGACCACAAGGCGCAGATGCTTTACAAACTCTATGAAATCAAACAGCTATATCCCTATCGGATTAGCAACCGCGAGACACGTACGATGCCCGTCCGCGCAGCAGGCCGGACATGGAAAGACGGCATTCTGCCGCTCCGCCTCGCACTGCTTGACGTCTTCAGCCAGTGGCCAGAACTCTCCCGCGGCGACGAACCGTGCCCGCTGCGCTTCACGCGGGAGGAGGTGCAGGAGCTGAAGCGGCAGCGAGATCGGTATGTGGACTGGCATGACTTTTTGGATGACATGCGCACGACATTTGGAATGCGGCTTTATGGGTGGGTGTCACCGCATGAGTACCCGTCGAAGCGGGCGTTGCTGGAGGGAACGCGCAGTCGTCTCCCTGTGGCACTCACTAGTCAGTTGGAGGCGATTCTTCCTCAGGACTGGTGGCCGTTTAGGGACACTGTCCCTTTACCCTCTGCGCCTGAGGCGCGAGCGTAAGACGGTCGGTATCTTACATCACTTTGCTTGGGTTTTCATTTGAACTGCTACTATACTTTTTCACGATATCGTTTCTGTTGCGTCACGGTGCAGGGGATACGGACCTTCATCGATCATCATGCGATACATACCTTACTATTTACTAATATTGTTTCAACTTCCGGCGTGATTAGACGGTTCTTGTTTTGCTTTGCATAGATGATCGAGCGTCTACAGTTATCATTCCTTGTATCTAGGGTTAATGTGTATACGTAGTTTAGTTTCTTGGGATCTTGGGAATAGAATGGGTTACTTATTTTGACGTTCTCCACACGGTGCATACCCGACGGAACCTTCCACCGCATCCGCGCCTTGTCCGCGCCACGTGCTTTCTCCACACTTCGGACATGAATCCAAACTAGCACCTATCATGCCAGCTGCAGACATTCTTGCAGATTCTCGCTGTACTCTACATCTTTCTAGCCTGTCAATCAACTCTGCAATCTATGATGAACATGGTGTAAAGACCTCACTCCACATCATCATTTTTGCGATTTATGGTATGAACCCCCCACGGATTTGCGGCGGGTTGCTTCATCTAGGCTCCTGGTTGTTGGAAATCGAGAACGACGCTATATATGATGACTAGTACGACATGACGGGATGTTGGCAAGTCGTTCGGACCCGAAACGTTATCTCTCCATTACATGTTTTCATTCTTATTTGATTGATCGTATATCTTCATTCTAGTGCCTACATGTCAATGTCAGCTGTCTAGGTTATACTGTGCGCATAGCGCAATATTGATTCGACTTCGATACCTTTCGTTCGTATTTAGTCTCTTTAACTTATGTACAATGCGTGATTCGTGCCTCAGGCCTCAGGCGTTGTCTCTCTCTCGAGTGCGCAACTGAGGTTAGTACACAGTTTATTCCTTATAATCTTTTATTTGTACTTATGCCGATTACCTACAGTATACTATCCTCGTATAGGCAATGCAAGGCGTTGTCTCTCTCGAGCGCGCGACTGAGTATACTATCTTCGTATAGTCACGTACGTGCGCACGGCCGAAGTTTTACTTCTATAACGGGAGACGACAAAGAGAGGATAGTGTACGACGTAGGTTTAAGTATAAGACGTGGACGGGACTACTCGAAATGCAAATCAGATCATGAACAATGTCGAAGGGAGATTGGAAACACTTGCAAGCGGGAGGCGAAGCGAGGAGTTTGAAATTTGGTTAACTCTAGCAACGCAAGAAGTTCCAACGCTTTAGCTTTTACCACCATGAGCTATGACCTCGGAAAAGCTGTGGGGTTCAAGCACAACGATCAACCAGTGCGTTTCAGCTGTTTGTAACAGTGGGATACGAGTTCGTGTTTCCATGCTTTCCACATGATGTAGGTTTCGTGGACCCGCAAGGACATCCTCACGTATGCTCTCGGGGTAGGCGCGAAACGCGATGAACTGTCTTTGGTGTATGGTAGGGAATATCAATCGCATCACCGCCCAACTCATACATATTAACTCGTCATGTCGCAGAGCTTGGTAGGTCTATTCTGACGTCATTATTACCTTCGACCATTTTATGCATTTCACAGACAACTCATGGGGACCATTACCGACGTACCCTGTAGTCCTTGGACTGAAAGGTGGTTCCAAGCAGACACCCAGGCAACTACACTGAAGGCGTTGATATTCATAGGCGACGACCAAGACGTCACTTCGTTTGCGGACAGAGCGCGCGGCAAGGCTCTTCCGGGTCTGCCTAAGCTCAATTACAAGAGAGTGGCGAGTACCTCTCAAAGTGTGTATGTCAATCTATATTCACGACTCGGTAGATCCACGCAATGATGAGCATCGAGATCCTGAAAGACATCCCGGTAGCTAGCGGACTCGGTTGGAAGCTCTCTAAAAGGGTAGTCGGTGTTCACGAGAACAGTGCGTCGATGGTATTCGCAGGCACTTCTAATCTCTTCATTAATAATATTTTGAGAGTCGGGAATTACTCTTGACCAGGAAGCGATATTGCTTGACCCTCATGGTACTCCCTATGCGAGGCTCTATGTGAAGTGCTCATGCAACCTGCCTGGTTACCATGTTGATACTAGTTGCAGAGCTCATCCTTTTTCATTGGGTCGAAGGCCAATGGAGACGAGTTCTCCAAAGTCACTGCAGCTGCACCCCAGGGAAAACCAACCCCCGAGGACCGAAAGCCAGACTGGGTCATCCGGGATAAGACAACTCCTGAACAGGCCCTGATTTACCGACTGAGTGGCGATTACAACCCTCTACACATCGGTGAGTTCGTTGCATACTTGATAGGTTGTCTTAGATCTGAACTGGCTGCCAGATCCGGAATCTGGCAAAGCGGCGGGTTTTGGTGGTGTCATTTTGCACGGGCTGGTAGCGTTTGGGTTCGCTGCCAGAGGTTTGATTCAGGCGATAGCCAACGGGGATTCTCGCGCCCTGAAAGTATTTGGCGCGAGGTTCATGATGCCTGTCAAGCCTGGTGATGAGCTCGAAACGTCAGCATGGGAGGTCGGTCCTGGTCCGAACGGCACCACAGAAGTCACGTTTATCACGAAGAACTTGACATCTGGAAAAGTAAGATATATTCCGTCTCGATTTTTGAGCATTGGTCTGAACAGCCGGTACAGGTAGCACTGGATGATGGTGTTGCTTTTATAAAAAATGCAGAGAAGAGCAAATTGTAGTTGAGAGTTTTTCTTTCTTATGCTGGAGGCATTCTTCCGTGTGTAGCTGTATGGTTGGGTGTCGCCACATGAGTACCCGTAGAAGTGGGTAATTGAGAGAACGCCGTAGCTATGTCCTTGTAGCACTCACCAGTCAACCCCGCACCCTCAGGACCAGTGACCATTCACGGACACGGTCACTTTGCCATCTATGCTAATACTAGCTATACATTGATAAAGATAAATAGGTGCACCATGCTTTGGGGCGGGCGGAGGTGTGTACCATGTCGCTATACTTGAAAGTTAAGCCTTTTAAGCCTTATGGCCGAAAGGATGCTGAAAACAAATGAGGATGGCGCTGGAATTGTGGCATAGATGCAGGTCTATGTTGATCTTCGAATCGTCACCGTACAAGTGTTATGTGCCGCTGGCATGTGAACTAGTGAATGTATTGTTCTTGGCAGTGATATCATTCGAGCTGTAGTCGGACCGTCGCGTTTACGATGCGTCATACCTCATACAATCCCTGTAAACTTTTTAAATACAACAGTATTGGCAAGATATAAAAGCGCCTGCCGTTCGCCCAGACTTATCACAACTCCAGACTCCCCTTGGCAGATTCAGTATCACACACAAATAATGAATATCTCCTTCCTCGTCATTGTTGTCATTTTGACAGCAACTATGTCTGTCAGCAGTACCTGCTCTAACGAAGGCGAATCTTGTAAAAACAACAAATGCTGCGAGTGGGACGAGGAAAGACTTATATGTTACGTAAGTATGAGGAATTTCCTTTGCAACTAGGAACTCACTGTTTGTTTGTCGTAATATTGATAGAAGGGGAAGTGTATTAATCCGGCCTCCAAATAATTAGCTGGCAGCCCGACTCCTGAGCAGTATGTCTGGACAGTAAGTCGCGCTTCTCTTTCTACATTAGTACTGCAGTTGACAGCGCAACGTTTAGTTCGTTGTCAAACATCACACCTCCACATGGTAATCTAGAAGATATTCTGGAAGAAGACGTCAGAAGAAATGTAGGTCAATGTATCAATCTATGTCTTGCTTGTACAATTGTAGATCGCTAGGGTACATACACATTGCATTGTAATGATATCCCCAGCCTTGTAAGGCTAGCAACCTGGAATCGGATATTAGTGCGTTCGGGATCGATATGGTTTGGTTTTTGGCTTAAGGGAAAGGGAAAGGAGAAAAAGAAACTCAAATTGAAGTAATGCTTCTTGACATTTCCAAGGACCATTCAGTCTACTGTCGACGTACTAGCTGGAACCCTTAGGAACTCAGTCTAGCTCACATCGACTGACGTCACTGCGAGAGAGTTGCCAACAGATCTTTATTTCTCGGAATGAATCTGCACTTGAGCGGTTTAGGGTGGCTTTGTGTGTGTGTGAATAGATCTTTAGCTGAGATATAGTGACGAGTTACCTGAGTCCACCAATACCCTCGAACTCCACAGGAGGCGTGATCTCTTCCCCTCTCTCATCAAGTGGTTTGGAGATCGTGAACGCACAAGGATACACGAAATATTGTGGTACAGCGAGGCTTCCGCGAAATACACTCCTGAAATAAAATGCCGCCATTCAATTCGATATCAACCAGGACAAATGTGATACAAAAGAACACGCACCAGGACATACACGCCACCTGAACCCAAAGATGAACTTGTGCGGGTCCACTTGGGGAGAAGGTCCTAGGAAGCGCTCAGGCCTGAACTCCAATGGCTTGGGGTACATTTTTCATCGCGTGCGATGGAAAAAATGTTTGCGGTGACGGTCGCACCCTCAGATATGCGATACCCTTCGTAGACACGTTCTTTCATTGCGAGATGTGACAGCCCTGGGTTGCTGAAGATGAGTAGGGACGAACGCAAAACCCATGTGTCTGACCTTGTGGAACTATAGGTGCCCAGCGCGTGGTCTCCTGAATGTGCGCCGCGATGTATGAGAGCTTATCTCTGTCTTCAAAGGTGGGAAATCGGTCTTGGCCCACGATACCGTCGATTTCTGCCCGCGCCCGCTTCTGTACCTCAGGATAGAGCGTCATGGCAAGAACGAAAGATTTGGCAGCTATTGCTATATGTTCAAGCCATCGTTTCTTTCAAAATACACACATGAGAGATACAAATGGACCTTACGGTGTCCGTCCCCCCGGTGTAAAGCCCCTGGCTGCGCCAATTTGATGATTCCTTCTTGCCTAGCGTCGACCATGGACCCATCCTCCGGAAGGAGGTGAGATGAGGCGAAGGAGGGCATGTAGCTGCCGCTTTGCTAAGGGGCGATAACAATTGATCAGAATTCTAGAGAGCAGGAAGTCATAGCCCGTGTAGCAAAACCTACCATCTGTTGCTTGACCCAGTTAAACGATACTGCGTCAAGCCTACTTAACTTCTGGCCGATGTCAAGAGCAACGCGCTTGAATCCTGCTCCTGGGAACCATGATGGTACGAAACGTACCACGGACAAAATCAATCGCCCGATCATTGCCCATCCATCGCCCACCCCATGACAGGTTGGTTTCCTTAACTTTGACTCCGATAATGAAAGGATGACCTACAGGATGGTATCACCTTGAACCAGCACCCAGCCTGGAAAAGGTTTGCGTGCAAGTCAACACTCTTGCAGGACACGAATGAAGTAGTCGTCATTCTGGGTGACCTTCCAGCCATATGCGAGGTTAAGGACAATGGCAGCTGCATTCCTGCACCTCAAAGGTAGAAAACAGTGCCAATACATCCCTCTAACAATCGTTTCATAAAGCTACGCTTTCTTGTAAGTTCCTTTCTGCCTGTTGCCATTCAGTAATGGCGTTGCCTTGACCTTCAGAATGGTTGATGATCATCTCTTGTAGAATCTCCAACTCCTCTCGCTCATTTCCTTGATCAGTACCGTTATAATACCCGGGCAAGTTGAACTGGGATATCCTTCCTGCGCGCTTTGAATTAAGTGCTACCAATTGAGCGACTGAGAGGCGAACGTCCTGGTATACTTTCAGCGCGACATGTACGTTGTCCAATGTTGTGAGTGGGTGTGCAAGAAGGCGACCAAGCACAAAAGCATCCTTCGTACAAGATGAGTTGACGTAATCTTGCGAATGATCGTGCATACCGCCATTGCCTGACCAGCTCCAGCGCCCATGTACGGCGTCATGGCATGGCACTACACGATCTCGTTAAAGTATTTTGTGGTCAGTAAGGAGGAACATACTGCATCGCCTATCAGCGCAACTCTGTCGCAAGTCGATAGAGGCAAATCATCTACTACATGAAGCACCCATCTTGACGGATGTTCGAAACACTGCATAAAAATTCTCGTCAGTCGAGGACGGGGTACGCGACTCAGCCCAAGACTCACTTTCAAAAGGTTCTTGACAGCGGGTTCGAAGTCCTGAAATGCTTCTTCAACCTCTTCGCGAGAGACATCTGAAACCCTTCGACCCTCGAAAGGGGTGCCAGCTTTCCGTTCATCAGAAACGACTGCCGAGACATTGATCAGTGTTTTTGAGATCGGATACGAGACGATGTGCTGTGAAGTTATGATTAAGGATTCGTCGGTCGGCAAGAAAAACCAGCTATTTCGACAAATTTACCTTTCCCTTCCCGCAGAACTGCGAAACAAAAATTATTCCTGATCGCCGTGACCGCTTTTCCGAGGACTTACAATCACAAAATCCCTCAAAGCTACATTTTCTGGATCCGTTTGCGAGAGTTTCTCCGACGGAATGACGGCGCGATATATGAGCGTTCCGGTCCAAGATGCATCGCTGTAGTTTCTTATCTTACTAGGGTCTATGAGATCTTCGTTTATCGTCTCGAAGAGCGTCTTCCGCACTGAGGAGTGGATGCCGTCCGCCCCAATTAACACGTCCGTAGTTTCGATGCTTTCATCAGCGAAGTGTAGGACGAACGATCCTGCTGACTGCTTGACATATTTAGTGAGGCATTTATTGAAGTGAACCGTGCACGACGAGGGAATTTGTTGATTTAGGATATCGACGAGATGTTTGTGGTGTATACTAATATCGGGATTGTCTGCAGTAGTCTATGAGCTTTGTGCCATTGTTTCCAAAGGGTCGAGTTGACTTACGTTGTTGAAGGATATGATGAAACCATTCAAAACCACCCTGAGAGATATCAGATTTCCTGAATCTTGGCCCTGGAGGTACGAATATAGTTAAACATGGTGGACAGACAACACTTGACAGACCGGAACTGGATGAAGGGGGCTCTGCTGAAACACGGATGACCTCTTGGTACAAGCCGAGCACTTCCATGACTTCCCTTATGTGCCGTGAGACCACAATCCCTGTCCCAGCGGTGGTGATGGCGTCATGCGCTTCGTATAAATCTACCTGGACATTGCAATCCGCAAACTTCCCGATTGTGACAGCGAGGGAAAGTCCTCCTATGCCTGCGCCACTGAACAGGCAATCAGTCTGAGCCACGTTCGTGAATGACCTGACTCACCAGATTGCTACTCGAAACTTTGCAGTACCTGACGAGAGTGACATTAATTATACGGCGGGTTTTCCAGTGCTGTAGCATGAGCCCACTTGAAGCAACTGCATATTTATATTAACTCTATGCCTGAAACGGATTCTAGTGGCTGATGAATTATGTGCTGTCACTGAACATATTTGTGAGTCTAGTATCAAGCTTCCACTCTGGAGTCTGTGCTCGGAAGAAGTTTCGAGCTGAACTTGGAGACTGTTACGTAGCACAACCTGAATAGGTATGCCTTTTTGGATGACATCATTGACATGCGTATGACGCTCGGCATCATGCGGCTGTATGGTCCCATAGATACACGTCGAGCCATCGAAGTGGGTGCTGCTTCAAGCTTGAGGGAATGTGTGGGCGCCTCTCCGTGGCACTTATGCATCAGCTGACCATCAGTCTCCATTACCTGAGTGCAAGGCGGTCGGTATTTTCACATTGCTTTCATGGGATTTTTGTCTTTTTCACTGTTTGAATTGTTGGCTATGCAGCCTATGCTTTTTCATGATAAGTATTGTTTCTGTCGCTTGCAATAGATATGATATGAACCTTCATTATTATAATACGACAATCACTGTTATTTCGCAGCGATTAGATAATGGTCCTTTGCTTTGCGATGTGCATATGATAAGTAGGGGCCTAGTTGTTGGCAGAGTTTCATAGGATCCAGGGATAGACTACAAAGTACTATTTAGTACACAGCTCGGCCTTCGGGATTCACAATTTCACATAGCTGGCATTTCATACGTTGCAGCAACATCATGGGCTACGACCTCGCAAAAGTTGTGGGTTCCAAGCCCAAAGATCAACCAGTACGTTTCATCGTTGCAGCAGTTAAATACGAGTTCGTGCTTTCATAGTTTCCCATGTGTAGGTCTCATGGACCCGCAAGGACATCATAACGTATGCTATCGGGGTAGGCGCGAAACACGATGAACTGTCTTTAGTTTATGGTAAGGAACATCGATCGCATCACCGTCCGACTCATAAATATTAACTCGTATGTCGTAGAGCTTGGTAGTTCTATTCTAACGTCATCACGTTCGACCATTTGACACGTTTCACAGACAAGTCATGGGGACCGTTACCGACGTACCCTGCGGTGCTTAGATTCAAAGGTGGTTTCAACAAGACACACACGGTAATGGGCTGACGGCGTTCATATCAATAGGCGAGGACCAGGACGTCACTTTGTTTGCGGATGCAGCGTGCGGTGAACCTCTTCCGCTGCCTAATCTCGGTTCCAGGAGGGTGGTAAATAGTTCATAGGATGTGCTTGTCAATCTGGGCTCAGCAATGCGCAGGTCCACGCAACGCAAAGCATCGAGATCCTGAAAGATATTCCGGTGGCCAGCGGACCCGGTTGGAAGCTCTCTAAAAGGGTAGTCGGTGTTCACGAGAACAGTGCGTTGATTATATTCGCAGGCGCTTCTAATCTCTTCATTAATAATATTTTGAGAGTCGGGAATTCTTCTTGATCAGGAAGCGGTGTTGCTTGACCCTCATGATACACCCTATGTGAAGCTCTATGTGAAACGCTCTTGCAAACTGTCTGGCTACTGTGCTAATAATTATTGCAGAGCTCATCCTTTTTCCTTGGGTCGAAGGCCAATGGAGACAAGTTCTCCAAAACCATTGCGGCTGCCCCACAGGCAAAGCCTATCCCCAAGGACCGAAAGCCAGACTGGGTTATTCGGGACAAGACCACCCTCGAGCAGGCCCTGATTTACCGACTCAGTGGCGATTACCATCCTCTACACATTGGTAGGTTCTTTCTATTTAACGGATTGTCTTATATCTGAGCTGGCCACCAGACCCGGTAGTCGGCAAAGCGATGGGCTTTGGTGGTGTGATTTTACACGGGTTGTCATCATTTGGGTTCGCTGCCAGAAGCTTGATTCAGGCGATAGCCAACGGAGATTCTCGCTTTCTGAAGGTGTTTGGCGCGAGGTTCACGTCGCCTGTTAAGCCCGGGGATGAGCTCGAGACGTTAGCGTGGGAGGTTGGTCCCGGTCCGAACGGCACCACGGAAATCACGTTTATCACGAAGGACTTGACATCTGGAAAGGTGGGATATATTCCATATTGATTGTTGAGTATCATTCTGAACAGTTAGTACAGGTAGCATTGAGCAATGGTATTGCTTTTATTAAAAAAGCAGACAAGAGCAAACTGTAGTTGTTCTTTCTTACGTCGGGGTATCGACCAACGACCCTACCTGTGTAACACTGTATATATGTATATGGCATCGCAGTTTATGTATCTTCCATCGGGGTCGTATCGACGTTGGGTTTAGATACGGAGCCTCTCAAGGACTGCTGGAGAGAATCCTTATCAAGCTTTGTCCTCAACACCCTTCCACGATCTAATATGGCATCAGCTTCCAGATAGCAACCCTTCAGCCAACGATTCGTCTCGCCATCCACACCCGTACTCAGACCATCGTCGGTGAATGGTGAATGAAGTACGTGCATGCAGGACCCACCAATTGTTAAACAGTACAGCATCTCATTCACGTAGGGTATAACCTAGGACGTTCACAGGGTCATCTAGTAGAGTGGCATAGCGCCCCGGAGCGTCGTAGAATGCTGGAGGAGTTGAATCTAACAGCAAGGGTGTTTGGAAAGGCGGGGAATAATTGATGTGCTTTATTTCTGGCACGCAGACATCAGTTGTCGGTGTACCAGTAGCTTTAGGTGCTGGCAGAGGAGCGAATTCGATAGTAGGGTGCTCCGAGTCGTAATGAAGGTGGTATCCATCATTATACAGTGGCCATTAGTCTCCCTTACTAGTCAGACATTGTAGAAGAAGCAACATAGTCCAGCTGGCCGTCGAGGCAATTGGTAGCCGTTCAAAGGGACAACATCCACTTATCCTCTGTGCGATACGAGCGCGTTAGTATTTTCACATTGCTTTCAAGGGATTTTTGTCTTTTCATTTGAATTGTTGGCTATGCTTTTTCATAATAAGTATCATTTCTATCGTTTGCAACAGATATGATATGGACCTTCACTATTATTTCGCAGCGATTAGATGATGGTCCTTTGCTTTGCGATGTGCATATCATAAGTAGTTGTTGACAGAGTTTTATACATAGGGTCTATAGTAGATAAGTGGATTACAAAGCACTATTTCGAAATAAATCACGTGCTCAGCTCGGGCTCCGGGATTCACATAGCCGACATTTCATACGTTACAGCAACTCGCAACGTACCATCATGAGCTACGACCTCGCAAAAGCTGTGGGTTTCAAGCCCAAAGACCAATCAGTGCGTTTCATTGTTGCAGCAGTTAAATACGAGTTCGTGCTTTCATACTTTCCCATGTGTAGGTCTCGTGGACCCGCAAGGACATCATAACGTATGCTATCGGAGTAGGCGCGAAACATGATGAATTGTCTTTAGTTTATGGTAAGGAATATCGATCGCATCACCATTCGACTCATGAATGTTAACTCGTATATTGTAGAGCTTGGTAATTCTACTCTGACGTCATTATGTTCGACCATTTGACATGCTTCACAGACAAGTCATGGGGACCGTTACCGACGTACCCTGTGGTGCTTGGACTCAAAGGTAGTTTCAATAACACATACAGGATAATGGGCTGACGGCGTTCATATCAATAGGCGAGGACCAGGACGTCACTTTGTTCGCGGACAAAGTGCGCGGCGAGCCTCTTCCGCTGCCTAAGCTCGATTCCAGGAGGGTGGTAAGTAGCTCATAAGATGTGCTTGTCGATCTAGGTTCAGCAATGTACAGGTCCACGGAACGCAAAGCATCGAGATCCTGAAAGACATTCCGGTGGCCAGCGGACCTGGTTGGAAGCTCTCTAAAAGGATAGTTGGTATTCACGAGAACAGTACGTCAACGATATTTGCGGGCACCTCTCTTCATTAACAATATTTTGAGAGTCTGGAATCATTATTGACAATGAAGCGATATTGCTTGATCCTCATGGTACTCCCTATGCGAAGCTCTATGTGAAGTGCTCTTGCAAACTGCCTGGCTACTGTGCTGATAATTATTGCAGAGCTCGTCCTTTTTCCTTGGGTCGAAGGCCAATGGAGACAAGTTCTCCAAAACCATTGCGGCTGCTCCACAGGCAAAGCCTATCCCCAAGGACCGAAAGCCAGATTGGGTTATTCGGGACAAGACAACCCCCGAGCAGGCCCTGATTTACCGACTCAGTGGCGATTACAACCCTCTACATATCGGTAAGTACTTCTATTTAACGGGTTGTCTTATGTCTGAGCTGGTCACCAGACCCGGTACTTGGCAAAGCGATGGGTTTTGGTGGTGTGATTTTGCACGGGTTGTCATCATTTGGGTTCGCTGCCAGAGGCTTGATTCAGGCGATAGCCAACGGGGACTCTCGCTCCCTGAAGGTATTTGGCGCGAGGTTCACGTCACCTGTCAAGCCCGGGGATGAGCTCGAGACGTTAGCGTGGGAGGTTGGACCCGGACCGAACGGCACCACGGAAATCACGTTTATCACGAAGGACTTGACATCTGGAAAGGTGGGATATATTCCATATTGATTGCTGAGTATCATTCTGAACAGTCAGTACAGATAGCATTGGGCAATGGTGTTGCTTTTATTAAAAAAGTAGACAAGAGCAAGCTGTAGTTGTTCTTTCTTACGTCGGGGTATCGACGAACGATCTTACTCGCGTAACATTGTACATGTGGCATATCTAACGTCGTGACTTATGTATCTTATCTTCCTTCGGAGTCGTGTCGATGTTGGGTTTGGATCTAGTGCCTCTCAAGGACTGCTAGAGAGAACGCTTATCAAGCTTTGTCCTCAACACCCTTCCACGATCTAATATGGCATCAGCTTCCAGATAGCAACCCTTCAGCCAACGATTCGTCTCGCCATCTACACCCGTACTCAGGTCATCGTCGGTGAATGAAGTGCGTGCATGTAAGACCCGCCGATTGTCAAACAGTACAGCATCTCCTTCACGTAGGGTATAAGCTAGGACATTTGCAGGGTCATCCAGTAGAGCGGCATAGCGCCCCAGAGCGTCGTAGAATGCCGGAGGAGTTGAATCTAACAGCAAGGGTGCTTGGAAAGGCGGGGAATAATTGATGTGCTTTATTTCTGGCGCGCAGACATCGGCTGTCGGTGCACCAGTAGCTTTAGGTACTGACAGAGGAGCGAGTTCGATAGTAGGGTGCTCGTAATGAAGGTGGTGTCCATCATTGATGTAATGGAATGGAACCGGTGTGGTAGTCAGGATATTGAAGTCGACTGAGTGGGTCTTTTGCAACGTCTCCGCAGCACGGAGGCCATCAACAAAACGTGAAGTACCGCCTACGACGCGGTTGTGAAGACAGTGGAGAATCTGATAGCGAGGAGGGTGCTGGAAGTATCTGTACGATCATCAGATGTTGCTTAAGATGCACACCAGAGCTACATACAATAGATCCATATGCATACCTAAGTCGAGATTAGTATATGCTATGTTTTTGCTGTTGCGGATGTTCTTCACATCCCACAGCTCCCCGTAAAAGGTATCGCGTAGTTCGCCGAAGATATTGGCAAGTTTGCGGAGTTCGCAGGTCTCGTTTGCGTGTTCAGTGTTTGGGACACCTGTAATGAAGAGTAGTCCGTAGCGGGTAAGATGCGTAATGGCAGAAAGAAGGTGGTCAGGTTTCTTGATGGCTTCGTAGGTCATGAAGAGGTTAGGTAGTTTGGAGATGGAAGACACATCCCAAGATATCGGCTGGACATCTCTGTGAAAAGAGGAAAGTCGAGGAGCGGATGAGTAGCGCTCTAAGAAAGAATGCTCGTAGAATGATTTGTGGTTATCTGCCCAGTTAATGTGTATGCCACCTTCCTGAAAGGTTACGCCTTGGGGAACGGGACGAACGTCAGCAGGAATATCCGACGTCTTATGAAGTTTCTGAGATGTAGATGGATGCACACAATTTGCACATTGGCAAGCGTCACGCAGCCACCTGTGGGGAAAAGAGGCGCCGAGGGAAGGAATGATCAGCTGAGAATCTGTTGATTGAACTCCAGCTGCGCCTGTTGATATAGGACGAAAGTGGCGAATGATCTGTCTAGGTAACCCTGGATTCAAAAAATGACGCGCCCACAGACCGCTACATCTCAAGTTCACCATGGTGGGTAATGGCATTAACTTGAATGTCTTGAAGTTGGAAGCGGTTGTTTGGGCCGGAAGCCTTTGCCAAACAACCGCCTTCCTCTTTCGGTCACATCCAATCACACAAGCTGTCACGACTCGCCAAACTGCGGCAGCTACATAGCGGCGTTGAAGAATGGATACCCAAATCCCCAGTGCCATCCTCCAAGCTCCTAGCAAGATGGATGTCGAGGGAGATACTATTGCTAACGAGATCAACCACGACGAATGAACTCGAAGCAGAGATATGCAACACAATATGCTCAACCCTCTTCCGACAAACATAAAAAAGACGCATATGCCTATAAACTCTTGGCGTATGGTAGCGTATGTGCCTCTGAAAAGATTTAATTGTAGACACGACACCCAGACGACAGGTAACAGGTTCGTTTCGAGTTATCACAGCACCTGCCAGTGGGCCTGAAGTTGGAAGATGCCCTTGAAGGTTGATAATTTTTTTGCTGATAAACAGACATCATGGTTTGGCGGAGACATCATGCAGCAGCCTGAGCAATGAAGCTAAGTGGTAAACATTCTCCTCACCAAGTGTAGTCGATAATGAGGTGGCAAAATTATTTGCGAGGGGCCATAAATAATTACGTACATACTAATAAAGTAGCCAACCAACTTCATAGACCAAACATTGACTCACTTTGACCTTCACTAGGCCCTTAGGCTGCGTAGCTGAACACAGTCCCTAGATTTCTCCCTATTCCTCAAGGTCATCTCCTCTGAGTCCTGATACAGTTACTTTTGTTTAAAACTGCGCATTGACCAAAGTACTCACCTCCTAGTTACGGATGCTTAGCCCATCCGACTCGGAGACTTCCTTCGTCTTTCTCGAAGACAGTCCGAAGCCGACTCCGTCTGCATCTTATGTACAGCCAGATCCACAGGTTCCGGACAAGGTCGGAGTTCATGTACTACCACATCTCTTTATTCAATGCTGACCTTTGCGTCAGATCCATCCCTCTCTCCTGCCATCTTATACACCCGGTTCGACGCGTTCCTACGCACACGATTGGTCTCGAGTTGGCACAGGAGGAGAAATAAAGCAAAGCGGGAGACATTTTGTCGATTCATATGGACGCGTCTGCAGTTTACGGGGGGTTAACGTGTCTGGTGGCAGCAAAATGTACGAGTCAAACTAAGCATGCAAACCATAACATTGAACGTTTTTCAGTCCAACAAACCATGACCATAGTACATTCCCTGCTGACCATGACGTTGTTACGTTTGTTGGTCGTCCATTTCCATTGGAAGAGGCACCTGAGCACTTTGCGCGTCTTCGGAGATGGGGCTTGACCTTCAGTGCGTCTTCACATTGTCTGGCTCACTTCCCTGAAGACAACTCTTTCCTAGTTCGCTTTCTCGTGACCTGGGAAGCTGTTGAACATGCAGGACTGTACGCATTTCAAGTCATCCCTCAAGTACATCGCACTGATTCAATCATCTCAGTGGAATATATGACAAGGAGTACCTGACATACGTCCGCAAGCTGTTATCACTGCTGCCCTCGTTTGGGCTTAGTGCTTTTGTTGTGATTCACCAAGACGTCTGGTCCAGGTACTCAGGTGGTTCGGGCGCGCCAGCATGGACTCTCGAGGCTATTGGGTTCGACCTACACGCACTCGAAGAATCTGGCGCTGCATGGCTGCTAGGTGTCAAAGGCGGTGGTCACGTTGAAGCGGAACGTGGTATTTGGCCTTGCGGGTACCAAAAGCTGGCCGCTGCGACCATGGCGTACGTTCAGCGTTACTTGTTGTTGATACGACTTTGACATTTTACCACTCCAGCACTTGCTTCTGGGCTGGAGACACCTTTGCGCCGAAACTGAGGATTCCTATGCCGGATGGTCAGACAAAATCAGTCCAGCAATATCTCCAGGATGCATTCTTGGATATGTATACTACACTTATACATGCCCTGGATGATTTAGACGGAGTTATTGGATTTGAGGCAAGCTTGTGCAATCACTGACTTTTCCTGTGCTAATCTGAAACAGGTTATGAATGAGCCCCATAGAGGATATATAAATTTGCCTTCGTTGCATCAGTTTGACTACAACACTGATCTGCATCTGTCACATGTCCGTGCGTGTACTTGAATTCCATTCATCATTTGATACGCTGAGTACAGGGCATGTACAGCTTCTGCTTTTGAGTCTTTTATGCTTGGCTCCGGATACCCCACTCTTGTTTCCCACTGGACGCGCTCATTCCCTCTGCCTACTCGACTCACTTCTCACAGTGTGTTGAATTCCGCCAGTCGGAAGGCCTGGCTCCTTGAAGGTCCAACACAAGGTAAATGTATATGGGAAATGCACGGTGTTTGGGGATGGGACAGCAGTAAGAGCGAGGGTGTTGTTCTCCGCGAAAATTATTTTGTCAAGGACCCCATGACCGGTCGTAAGGTAAGAGTCCGTGACAGAACACCAATAATAATGGATGCTTACGAGCACTTGAAGGTTGATTGGTACACAGACTTTTATTACCCGTTCCTCAAACGGTGGACAGATCGTGCCAGGAAGGCGATGTTGAAGGATAAAATGTTCTTTGTAGAGCCAATCCCCAACGAGGCATGTCATGTGAAATACCTCGATTATGTTGTCTAACAACGTTTGAAGTTTTGTCCATCATCATGGACAGCAGAACACCAGGTTCCCAACATGGTATTTTCCCCGCATTGGTTGGTAGAACTGTTTTTTCACAAGAGTATATCGCTTACCTCTGATGTAGGTATGATCTTAATGTACTATTCAGCAAGGCCTTTGGGGATTTCACGGTAAACGTGCAAGGCTTGTCCAGGGTCAAACTTCAGCGATCGGGGCATAGTTTTTGAACGCTTATATTATGATTTTTTTCTAGGGAATGTTTCCGCTGAAAGCCTTCTATTGGGGCCAACATGGCTCAAGGGAGAATTATACACTGCAGATTCAAAATATCATCGATAATGGCTACAAAGTACTGGGCGAGAAACCTATTCTGATTGGAGAGTGCGGTATACCCATGGACATGAAGTAAGCTTAATGATGTTACTAGTATCTATCCCTAACGATGAACGATCTCAGTCAAAGTGAGGCAATGGAGAGCGACAACTGGAAATGGCAGGAAAGAATGATGGACGCCATGATGACAGGCCTCGAAAGATCTTTAGTCGGATTCACGTGCGTACTATGTTTCTTGCACGACCAGCCATTGATATGCTTTCAGACTGTGGAACTACAACCCCGATAATGACGATACTCGAGGTGACAACTGGAACGGGGAGAATTTCTCGTGGTTTAGTCGAAGGCGTGCATTGCCTAAGTCATTACTCGACTTGGACCAATACTCATTCACGCTAGACAACGGCGGCCGCATCTTGCCATCCGTCGTCCGACCATACCCAGCAAAGACAGCTGGTATACCCACCCGATTCGAGTACGAAATGAACACAGGCATGTTCACTTTTGAGTGGAGGTCATCCGAGTCCAAGGACAATATCGTTCTTACTGCTCGAGAGACTGAGATCTTCGTACCCTCGCTCATCACTCACGGGAGGAAGCTAGTGGTGTTGGGGCTAGGTGCCGGTGATAAATATACTTACGATGAGGCCCGACAGACACTTTTCATCGTTACTCAGGACGCTAGTTCTGGGAGAACCCACAAGATAACTGTTTCGGTGGAACCACCACTTCGCCCTCATTTCGAAGTCAATACCTTTTGGGGTGACTTTGGGGAGACTATCTTGTCTGGATTAGTGGTGTTTGTGGCCTTATTTGCGATCATCAAGTACCACTTTTATATGTGATGCTTATAATTTACTCAAGAATGTGCCTCTAAAATATTATGCAGTGATCTCTGAGCGCTAGTGTCGTGAACCCGGGAAAATGATCGGCAATTACCGCACCTTCTCTCACTGAACCAGGTTCATGTGCGCGTGTGAAGCCTCTATCGTAAGGTACTTACGTTCATTCATATCAATACGCACGAATGTCATTCAGGCGGTATGCTCGGCAGTAGGTTTTGTTGCCTGCGCGGTGCCAGCGCCCTTTGCTGATCTGGTTAGTTGCAGCCGGTTAGAATGGCCAAGGTACCTATTTTCTCGCCAACGAGCTGTTTCCGCTTGTCAGTCGTGGGGTACTAGATCTAAAATGGACAGAGGAAAAGTGCTTTGCCACGTGCAAGGACGGCATCCGAACCAATTTTATGAGATTCTCGCCTGACTGCGACCGTGGCCATGTGGACACCTTACCGTTGATCCTCTCCTCCAGCACCTACAGGGTGACAGGGTGACATTTTATAAGTACTGAATAACTGGACAGACTTCGCGAGAAAGACTTTAGATCCCCCTACCGTGTGCCGACATGTTTCTAAGGATGCTCGTCCAAGCTGGCTTGGTGCTATTAGCTGGCGTATCTGTAGCCAGCGCGGTCTCTAGACCTGTCGTCGAGGATGATTTCGGCACTTCAGAAGCAGGACACATCGAGATTCGATCCAATGTTCACAATGCAACTGGTATCCGCTACGTCAAGAACTCAGGAATCTGCGAGACAACTCCAGGTGTGACGCAGATTTCTGGTTATATTGATGTTGGGACAAATATGTCCATGGTACGCCTTTGCAAATTCTTCGTTTGAAGTAAACTAATTTGAAATATCCTGTAGTGGTTCTGGTTCTTTGAGTCTAGAAACTCCCCTGAAACATCCCCATTCACTCTATGGTAGGTTGTCTGGATCACCTGCCTAATTTTGTCGCTCCTCTGACCTGCCTTTGCAGGTTGAATGGTGGCCCTGGATGTTCTTCTATGATTGGACTATTCCAAGGTTTTATCTGCTTGATTGACCTTGATTCTGCTTCTCATTTTGCACAGAGAATGGGCCATGCTTGGTGAATGCCGACCGAAATTCGACTACTATTAACCCGTACAGGTATGTCAGGATTATTGGCGTCTTCACATACTTGACACGGTTTCTACAGTTGGAATAATATCAGCAATAGTATGTGGCACACGCGTAGCTCTCTAATGCCACAACATCTGACACACTCGTTCAGTGATCTACATTGACCAGCCGATTGGAACAGGATTCTCCTATGGCACCGACACGGTTAACAGCACAGAAGCTGCTGCACCCTTTGTATGGACTGCATTCCAAGTTTTGTTTGAAAGCACGCTATTTTCGAAGTATGCCAGTCGGGAGTGAGTCGATTAATTTGGTTAGCGCGAAAGGTTGTTTATGTCAAGCCCAGGTTCATCTTTGGCACGGAAAGCTACGGTGGTCACTACGGACCCAGTTTTGTGACCTACTTCGAGGAGCAAAACGCCTTAATCGATTGCGGGATGATCGATGCCGTTCCAATTGTTGTTAGCGCCTTGATGATCAACAAGTAAGTCACCTCCATGATTTCTTTGATTATCCCTGTGTATCAGTATCCCCAGTGGCTGGTACGATCCGCTTATTCAGAACGTCGCATACCTGGACTTTGCAACCTATGCGCCCGGATATGGACAACTCCAGCCAGACGACGTACTCCAGAATATCACAGAGGCACTCTACGGCTCCGATGGTTGCGTAGCTCAAGAGGAAGCCTGTTATGCTGCTGGAAATTCCACTGGTTCGGACAAGATTTGCCGGAAAGCCGATAACTACTGTGTAAGTTATCAGTGCTATTCATACAAGTATCACCATTTGACTCATTCAGATCGAAAACGTCTTCGTTCCTGCTGTGGGAGATTACGACAGTTATGATATACGCCAAAATTCATCCGCATTATTCCCTCCTGAATACTACAAGCATTTTTTGCACAAGAAGCGTGTCATGAAGCAGATTGGTGCGCAGGTCAAATACAAGGAATGCCCAGACGCGCCCTATGAGCTATTCGTAAAGACAGGCGACGTAGGTTTTTGTTATAATCCTTTTGAGTGTTAAAAACTCACGTACCGGTACAGGACGCTAGGACATGGCTGCCCGAGTTATCTGCTCTGGCAGACTCTGGGATGAAGATTTTGATCTGGGTGCGAGCTACAGTTTTTACTTCACCTATCTAATTTAATGGGGAAGGACAGGCTGGAGACACTGACATGAAGTCTGTTTTTCCTATTGTGATGTCATATCATGGTGTTGACGCTTGTTGAATTTAGCTGCAATTGGCTTGGGGTAGGCTATCACATATTTTGTGGCTAAAATCGCTGAATTATGATGGTTATCAGGGCCATGCATCAGTCCTAGCAATGGATTGGTATGGCAATGAGACGCTCCACAACACCCCATTCACCAATATGACGATTGACGGCACATCCGTGGCGGCCGTGCAGAACGTCGACAACTTCTCCTTCGCGTAAGCGTTGTTCTTTCGACTATTTTCAAGGTATATCTCATTATTTTACGTCTTAGACGGGTGTATGGTGCTGGACACGAAGTGGTCAGTTTAATTTCCCTCACAATGATCATATTCACTGATACCACATATTTTGTCAGGCTGCCTTCCAGCCCCAAGCAGCTTTGGAGATTTTCTCGCAGGTTGTCCGGATGGAACAACTTCACTCCGTGTAAATAGTATCCACGGGACTTTGAATAAGTTAGCACACAAGGTGGCGCACCGTGTTGATCTGGTTACAAGTCTCTTTAGACTGGGTGCACACTCCTGCTAAATTCCTTGCGACGCGGAATCAAACTTGGTCGGACATTTGCATTGAATAAATTCCACTTGCTCGCCATGATTGGCTAACCCAGGATCTGGACTGATGTTTGCCTATTACAACTCTTGTGGAAGGAGCCAAACCTGTCTCTTCGAGGGTATGTAACCTCTTGCAAAACATGATGGTATCTCCCTGAGTAAATATGGACCACGTGCCAGAGCAGTGAAATCTAATTAAGTGTCCCGCGATGGAGCAGTCCATTGGTAGTAATTCGACTGGTATGAGAAGTTTGGCGATATCAAATCTTCCATATTCGCTTCCTTCTGCAAAGCCAAGCAAAAGTACAAATGCCCATAGCATATGCGCACAATATCCCCATCGCTTTCATGTTGCCCACGAACATAGTCTGAATATTGAGATTGATCAAACCAGTGGTCACATTTGCCTTGATAAAGGTGTCAGGAACCAAGTGCACAAGGAATTATTTTTGCAAGACCAACCAGCAAGAACAAGATAAATGAATTCTTGTTGATAGACTCCAACAGTGCAGGTGCGCTGCTTTTTGATCCATTTTCCTCGATGAGCAGCCGTTTGCCTGAAGGATCAGTGGGGTCTCGTATCTTTGATGTTCTACTGGGAAAGAACACCATATCGAGCAATATGTAGCCAAGGATGAAAGACGTATTGTAAGCTGTAATCCAAAGGACATAGGAAATATTGGCCTAGGGACCAGCTCAGCACAAGACTTTGACAGGGCGTTGTGTACGCAAAGCAGAACAAGCAGGACGAACCATTCTTCTCGAAACATCAATTCCTAGCTGCGTAAAGGCCGAAAGCATCCACCACACTACAGAGTACGATAATAACTCGATGACAATCTTTGCGTTCTGCCTGGGTGCTGAAGGGTCGAGTTTGTTTGGCTGGTAAGATGATGGCCCGTCGAGTAAGAGCTGCTGTTGCTTTCGGAAGAACGAAGGGGAGGGAGGAAGTATGATTGTTCCTAAGGAAAGGCCCAGTATGTGTATCGAAACATAACCTAGTGAAGTGGGATTAAGAGACGGACATCGTACTAGGGTAACGAACTATACCCAGAATGGACAGCAAGCCTTCTTTGTTCGCAAAGATAATGTTGCTCCGTGGAGCGTTGAGCAGAACCTCCTTCAACCCTCCGGATGACAATGCGAATTGGTGCACTATTAAACAGGTATTCATTTCAGATTTATTATGATAACAAGACTATTACTCACTGACTCCAATCCAAAGTCCTACCAAGGCGACGGGGATATGCAGGATAACAGGATGTAATATAACTTCAATGAGAGGCAAAAGAGCCAGGGTGAGGAAGAAATTCCAGTGTACGCCGTACTCTGTTACATGTTCCTGTTGTAGAACATTAGGGACGTAAGCGTAATATAGGATCGACGCAAGACCCTACAGGATATTCAGTGCCTTTCACGAAAACGACGCGAAGAATGCCTAACGCAATGATGGGTGTCATCTTACGGGAGACGAATTTCAGTTTAGGAATGGTAGGAGCTTGAAGGTAGGATATGTCTTTGATGATTGGGATCGCAGACACCACGCCTTGAGAGAAGACAAAGGAGCCAACGCCGAGGTCCATCTATGAAATAAAGATAAAGTTGTGTGAACAGTTAAAGAACGAAGATTTCTTTCCAACGAACCAAAGAAACACCATATGTCTCACACTTTGCCAGTGCTCGGGGGA
This sequence comes from Rhizopogon vinicolor AM-OR11-026, assembly GCA_001658105.1. Taxonomy (NCBI): domain Eukaryota; kingdom Fungi; phylum Basidiomycota; class Agaricomycetes; order Boletales; family Rhizopogonaceae; genus Rhizopogon; species Rhizopogon vinicolor. The sequence continues at coordinate 1,924 of KV448255.1, read as the reverse complement.
ACACTGGAAAATCGACAGCAAGGATAGAGAGGATCGTCATTAACATCATGTGAGCACGGTAGGTAGTCAGAGCAGGTAAAGGTCTGAGGGACTGAAACAAGTGCTTTGATGGGGTCTCTGCTCGACTTCTTCCGTCTGAGGATTCCAGCTCATGCCTACTTTCAGCTGGTAATGGTGTGCCTCTCTCAAGGGGGGGAAGAAGGAGCAATACAAGCATGGGTGCAAGAAGTAGGAGTGATAGCGCGCCAGGAGCTTCCGCGAATGAAGTCATAGATAATAACAGAGGCAGGACAAGTATCATAAACTCTGCCAAGAAATAGGTGAGCCCAAATGCTCGAACGCGCGAACGCAGTGCTGAATGGAGGGCAATTGAGGACTAAAGACAGTTAGCTTGCTGGCGGTAGAAGGCTAGAGATTCGCACCAGTGCAACGCCGCTTATCATGTTCACATGGAAAACTGTAGAGCCAGTCATTCCAGAGACAAAAGCCTCCTTCGAGGCCTTGTATTCACTGTTCATGGTGATTTGAAACGATGTGTTCAGTTACTGGTGGTCGTCCGCAAATTTTGTAGAAAAGCCATGTAACCTTGAAGCTGCTCGTTAAGTTTCAAGGGCTTGAACTTCCTTCGAGATTGGCATTTTGGTCGTCACGTGAGAGATGTCGGAACCTTCAAGTTGCCACAGGAATATTGCATTACAGGATTAAGTACGTCGGCAGGATAGGAGGGACAGGCCATCAAATGATGTTTTTCTATCTGTCTGCCCTTTGGACAACCGTTTACGACAAACGCGAATGTTCCCAGTGTTCACAGGGCCCTTAAAGCTATAGTTCGAGATGGTAACTATGACCAGAAGGACCGCCCACAGGAACAATCGCATATAAGTACTTCATGTTGATGGATATTCATTGGATATGCCGTAGGTATGATAGATTAACGCAGATAAAAAAAGCTGAACTGTGCAGACAACGAATATTGGGAAGTTTCGTTCATAAAAGGACCAAGTCTCGGAGCTAGAATCAAGTAGCAAGTTAAACGACGTTTGGATTGCTGATCACATCGCTTGCAATAACGAACGAATCATGCCAGAACACAAAAAAAACACCTGATCAGCATCGAAGTGCCGCAGCAAGCCTCAACTCCGATCACAGACGTTGTTGCGTTTGTATACAGCCTAAAGTATGTAAGGTTGCCCTGTCCCTTATTTTCAACCACACGCTGCCGCCGGGATTGATCATCATGCCATCAAGCTTCAAGGTATCAGTAAAGTTCCTGTTTCTGACATTCTCGTCTGATTTCTCTTACCCCAAGCTTCTCGCGCCAAGGGGCCATGCTTAGAATAGCTGAGAATCAGCCTGAGATATCTGGCATCGGAAGGTCCTACCAGCAACTTATATCCAACAGCTATCGTTTCACAGCCAGTGGGAAACCACACGAGCACTGATGAGACCACAGATTAGTTCAAGAGGATGAAGATCCGGCCATATTTCAAATAAAAGTCTGTCAGGGAGATATGGTACATGGATTCATAGGCTCATATCAGGTGTCGTTGCAAACAGTACCTTAGGAAGCTAGCTCCTACCCACAACACAGGTTACTCCACAAGGAGTAGTTTGATACCAACTGCCATCTGGGCGTGAATTTCAAATTATATGCTACTTATACGGTGCGGGATTAAATATCCTCGTCCCTCTGAGTTATCGTTGTTTTTGTGATGGCTCAAGCTAGCGTTGCTCAGGATTACGGAGCCATGCTAATCGGTGGCCTGCTGGCGTTCAGGTGCGTGATAACCATGGATTAGAAAATATGCGACATATCTCCTCGCAGCTTGTCGGGATGCGTTAACATGCAATTCATCATGTACTGGAGACAGTACTCTGGTGAACCTTATCGCGTTAAGTCACTGGTACGGAAACCCGTCAATTC
>KV448254.1:0-60869 GCA_001658105.1 Rhizopogon vinicolor AM-OR11-026 | reverse complement strand
TCCATTCAAGTTGATCAAGATGTGGTTTGTTTAGGGCTTTGGTGTCAATGGTCTTCTCGATAAGGTAGACCTCATGCGATTCCATACAATGTCACGTGATTGTGACCAACTGTGACAGATGGCAAGTTAAGCATCAGCCGACATGCCGAAAAGTCACCAGGAGATGCAACACTTGGATCACGACATGAAACAGTATACTTATACAATAGATGCAATGCAAGATCAATGGTTATTACTAGGAAACTAAAAATAATGAATGGGAGTGTGTCAAAGCAACGAGGTGGGAGCACGCTGCCCGACGGCCATCGAGTCCTTTGTCGTAAACGTCAATGAAACGATGAGCTCGGATTGCAAACCTGCATTGTTGGTATGAGAAATTGAGAATAGTGGCTTGAATGGAAGACTAACTTGAACTCACTTTCGCATTGTGGCCAAAGGGGTTGAATTGAGTGCGGCAATCACATTGCGTTCAAGGCCGTTCTCCTCCGCTGGTTGCAGATTTTTTGTTGGCGAGTTTTGAATGTCTCCCAGGACTCCAGATCCACCAAACCATGTCCGCAAGACACTACCTGTTCATCAGCATGTGGGGACTTGCATGGACTCGAGAGCACATCCAGGTGAGAGGCAGTTGTGAATACAATCTCCTGATGGTTTAGCATGTGTGCACTAGCAAAAGGCCAGTCATTCCCTCACTGTCTCGGCATTATCAACTTTACTATGCAACTTCTGTTTCTTGTGCTCACGAGTCTTCTCCAGATTGCAACTCCATATCTTGCGCAGGTTGCCCTTTGTCGCAATTTTGGGTGACATGCGAGGAATGTCGAGTCTTGTTGTGTCGCGTCGCGTGCGATACTGTGCCGAGTCTGCCGACCAGCGTTTGTCGAGACTACTTATGCCGCTAATTGCAGAACTAACTCAACTTTGCTCGTGCGCTCAATTTGGAAAACCCAAAAATTTTCTAATATCTCTCTCGGATTTTTTGTGTAGCCGTTTTATACATCGCTTTGTTATAGATTAGTTGCGAAATAATAGCTCAGAAGTCACGAAAAGTCACGAAGTCACGTGACATTGTATGGAATCGCATGAGGTCTACCTTACCACTGCGGGTAAAATGCGCCTCACTGGGTCGAGCAAGATGACCAGCTACCAAGACAAGATCATTCGCACTTATGGGTCAGGGAACAGAAAAGAAAAAGTCATCCCTGCTCTTGCTCCTAAGAGTGCTTTTCACGACATTGACGCTGCAAAGACTGAGATCCCCTACCTTATTCCTGGCACGGAGTAGATGCCACCAACCAAGGTTCTCAGCCGTGTACTACTGCTACCTGTCCCCTTGTACAAATACTATTTGTCTCTCGCCTTGTATAACAATTCACATGCATAGGATCTTCGAGGAACATGTTCGGTAACCAGCCTGCAATGTCATGGATGTCTCTCAGATGCTAGCCAGGGATCAGGTCTGCACGAACTTTACATTCATGTCCGGGTTGCGTCCAGCATACATACCCTAGCGAAGTTTGAGACTGTTCCGAGTCGGCTGGCCAGTGACGACGTGACTGGAGTCTATATTGTCATACGCTAGGGCATTATAACCAAATGTACGCGAAATTACCAAATGTCACAGAATCCTATTGCTCACAATTATGGGCTCCGTGGGTGTAATCTGATGTTGTAAGTTGTACCAATCTGCCTCAAGGCTTAATGCATTATGTAGTCTTAAATCGTCTTGTGACAGGTTAAGCCAGTAAAGCAGATGTTCCTTCTATTTCAAAACTCAAAGGTAGAAAACCTCGAAGGTCCAAACAAGTATGTACAAAACATTTACTCCTACAAGCTTCACCCGTACCTTGGTAGGGAATGAACGACAGTCTTCCTTCCTCCAAGGTCCGCCTACTATGGGAAACTACACTCGTACACAAGCTCGTACAACTACAAAACCCATTGCAGTAATCGACGGACAAGAAAAAAAAAGTACTATACCTAATACTACTTAGACGTAAGTGGACAGTAGATTCGCTTCATTATCGAGATCTAAATGCCTCGCAGGAATGCGTGGTCATTGTCAATTTCCGCGTGCACGTCACCGACGTCCTGGCCATCCTTCAACGCCCGTTTTGATGCTGCATCCCTCTCCATTTTCATGTGAGCTGCTAATGCTTGTGCAGCAAACCTCTGTGCTTTATCCGTCTCATGTCCAGCACCCTGCCACCTCGGATCGTCGAGTTGTAGATTACCCGCATTCATTTCTGCTGCGAGAACACCATTATAGGTGTGGTCATTCTCATCCTAGTCCGAAATTGTGGGGCGGTCATGAAACATGGCTGCCAAGGCGCTCGCAATGAATCAGATGTCCTTAAAGGGAGTACAGAGAAGCGTGGAAGGGATGAGAGTGTATCGAGGACAAACATTTCCTCCCTAGTGTCTATCGCGGTCGCCTTCTGGACCAGTACCGCTACGGCATCGAGTTCATTAAGATATTGTTCATACGTCGACCTGGGCATATCTTTGGTGGGGGAAATGAGGTAGTGGGTACCTGATTTTGGATCTTGCACGGTCTTCAGATATTGGCTCATCACTGCCGAACTCTTGAGGAGGAATGGATAGGCCCATTTCTTGGCTTGCTTCTCGTCGGAGGAAGTTGATAGTAATACTCCGCCCGCACCTACCGAGCCTTCAATGAGACATAAGATGTAACACATACCAGCTATGACATTATCGCCCTTAGTTTGGATGTCTATCGTACCGCTGGGGCCATTCAAATCCCGCGTAGGGCTTTCTTTTCCGGGTCGTTCTTCCGTCCAGAGCAATATAAACGGTGAGCGAATGCTAGGAGGAAGATGTAGACGACTTCAGTGCAATGTTTAAACCCGACTTAAATACCCAAGGCAGACGATGTATGCTTGATTCTGATGAATGCAGCCGCAATGGTTTCTTTTGGTGTGTTCCTGACAAATTTTTCGTGAACTTCTGACTTCTGATCGGCAGCAAGCCCCAAGTGAACGTGAAATCCACATCTGATCATGGTGCCAGTTGGAACGGGTCCCTAAGCAGCCGCATCAGGAATGAGCATGCTGTCGTGCTCGGTGGCATCCGATTGATGCCAACCAGACGACAAGAATGTACGTAGACTCGCTGATTGAATGATGTCACTAAAGTGACATCGAAGGTCATTTTAAGGGGGCACGACTGAGTGTGTGGAGTTACACCGAAACAATGAGGTGTGACGAGACAAAAAGTTGGTATTCAGATGACCAGGGCTTCTGCACCACCGGGTATTCTTAAACTTCTAGCCAATTATGAGGTGCGTTATCGTAGAGAATTGGTCGGATCTAAGAGGTGTTTGTCGACAGTCTAAGCGCCTGACCTAGTTCCATCACGATTAATAATCGCCAATCGCCGGCAGCAAGTACCATTGTCGCTGTCAGGAAGTTCCGGTTATATCAGTTTCCCGTAGGTAGATCGGCCGCTCCAGTTCCAGTCTCACTGTCAAGTAATTGATCATCGATAACACCTCGAGGCCATCGGCCCAATCTGCATGTAGGTATTACGATTCGAATCTTCTAGTTCAAAACCAGTGGAAGTTACATTTCCAGAGCGAGGACACCGCCGCGCAGAGTTCTCCGTTGGGGACAATGTAGACCAAAGACAGGCTACTCGTAACCCGCAACCGAACCACTATCGATGATCTCGGAAGCTTGTTTGATACCCCGCCGTACATATGCTGTTGACAATGACCCCATTGCGGTAGCACCAAGGCGTGTGCGGCTGACGAAGACAGTCTTAGCCCGCCCGCGGAGTGTCTCTTGGAGGAACCAGGACGGACCTCTTGTGAAGAAGCTAGGAAGCCTAGGCCACTGCAACGTCTGCCCACCTTCCTTGTCTTCCGAGCCTTTGGAGTTGCGACGCGTCAAGCGCTTGGTATGTCAGGCCTGTCAGGTATTGTTCTCCGAGTTGATGACAGATGGCGGCCTGCCCCATCAATTCAACACGGATAAAAGTGATTACATGGGCAGTGGATATGACTGTCGAAATAGGTACCGTCAGCTGCCAGCATGAAGCTCCAGCTCAGAAAGTAAAAGCGAGGTGCCATCAATCTAATCTCAGTAGTAGATGTTGGAGAAAGGGATTTGAAATTTGAAACAGTGCATCGTACTGGTATCCCGAGATGCGGGTCTGCACCGATGAGTGTCAGGGTGAGGCTGAAAGATTGTAAATACACTGAACGAGGGTGGGTAGTATTCAAGAAGAAAGAGCGTATTTTAGCTGAAGTTTGTATTGGAATGGTAATGAGTTGCATCCGTCTTCAAAGCTTCCTTGGGGAGAGCTTAGTATTCATACCCTCCCTTTGCGACCTCCTTTCAAGCATCCATCGATCCTACATTCGACATGTGAATGGACAACAAGGGCACCCGGCGTTGCGAAATCGGACTTAGAGAGGGATATGTAACAGCAGATAAATTCTTCTTACTCAATTCTGGCGTCAGATTTTAGATTCTCGCCAAAAGTCTCAACCTAGAATTGGCGCTGCTACTAGATTGGAATCCGTAGCCTGACGGACCAGGTAGCAGGAGTGCAGCAGCGCACGATGTATGGGAAATACAACACTTCTGAGATTCCTATTGCTCCCAATTTCGCAATCCATGAGTGTAATCTGACATTGTGCAAGTCGTGACACTTGCTGCGTCATGGGTCGGCAAGAACCCTCAGCTCTGTCCCAAGGGACAGAGACGTAGGCCAATGGCCCAGTGCAGGTCTCGGGTCGTCTGGTAGCTGGCCAACCCAGCAAAAGGCCTGCTCCGCCTATGAAATCCTCCGCCTCTTCGCAAACCTTCCAACCTCTATGTCTTCCACCGTACGATCTACATGGCTGAATACAGACCCTAGAGCATGAGCTAGGTCGGGATGACAAGGACCTGATGCTATGTTCATCATAGCATCGAACTTTCGTTTCAGTTCAGCAAGCTGATCTGGCGAGAAATAAACTTCAGGCTGTAGCAGAACTGAATCAGTAAAGAATGTCTGCCAAAACCTTTCTCGACGTACAGCGCTTGGGACTACTCCGTTTTCAAGCGGGAGCTCTAATATCGATCCCCCGCCATCTTCTTCTGCGCCCACATCGTCCCTTGGCATTATTGGAGGTACTTCAGTCACCCCAACAGGACCCGACATCGGCACTGTCGTGAATAAGGGTTGTTTTGGAACCGGCTTTGGAGTGGCCTCCATCTTAAATTCTCCTGTCTGTGATTTCCGAAATGATGCAGGAAAGCTTGGGTGAGCTTCGGCATGCGTCATACGAATGCGAAGAAGAAGTTCATTATCATCCATCGTCGTTATACGCAGCCATCCTCCACAATGATAACGGGTGATGCGAGAACGTGACTTGGCGCGATCGACATCTTGGTTCCGTGACTTTGATTGCTCCCCTTCAAGCTGGGCGCAAAAGTAGGTGACCACTGTCGACTTTCCACCCCGCTTGGTTTTCTTTTGACTGTATGAAGGATCGTTGGTAAGAACAGCCGTAATACATGTCATGGACAACGCACTTCCAGTGATAGTCTGAGGCTTCAGCCAAAAAATCCCTAATCTTATTCGTCCGATTGTATAAATGCTCCCCAGCCGCAAACATTCCCGGCTGTAGATTCACCATAGTGTCGAAATCGAATGGTCGGTTCTTGTTTATTTCCACGAGTTTCAAGAAGTCCTCCAGGCTGATTGCTGCAGTGGCAATCTGGCCACATCCAGAAGACTCAGCGGTAGCAACTGATTTCCGTGTCGCTTGTTTGTCCATGCAGCTCGCACATACTTTGAGATGACCTGTGCCGGTGCGCCGTGGTGGGAAAGAGTCGATAGGGCCCATGTAGGGACAACGGGTGCATTTCTGGAGAATGGTTTGAGATGAGGAAGGAGTAGGAGCTATTTCTGTTGGGATATCGAACGTCATTGAAGGGGTTGGTCCGGACGACGAGCCCAACACAGGAGCAGGAGAACCTTGCAAACCGCCTTGTAAAATCGAAATAGAGTTGTTCAAGATCAATTCGTACCTTCGACTGCCATCTTAGAATATATTGTAAGACCTTAGCGTAGTCCGCGATATTGATGTTCTTCAATGACGGGTAGTCAGGTTAACTTTGTAATAAATCGTATTCATCCTGTGTCGCGACCCCAGTGGTCACGTGCCCTTTCGACCTGCAAATTCCAACTACCCAATTGGCGATATCTTTAGACAATACAAGGTACATGTTCCGTGGCCCAGTAGGTATCAACCGTATCATGAAACAATTACACATCCATCTCAGAAATCTTCAAGAATGCTTGCAACAGAGCTGGAACGACAAACGGAACCCTACACTCCTTCTCGACCGCATTCAAACCTCGCTCAGCCCGAAGACGCTTATATCTTTCCTGCAGTAGCTCGCTTTCCACTTGAGCAAGACGGTCTTCAAGTTCTGCACCGTCATGTTAAACGAAGGCCGAATGTAGCTCAGAAGTAGTACCTGTTGTTCCATGTCGCCCAGGTCCACTTTCCAGGATTTGTTGAGGAGTACCCATGCGCTGCAGTGCGACTATAAGGCCGATTTCACGGTCTTGTAAGGCAGCCATCTCCTTGCGAGTGTCCCAAAGATCGCGCATGAATCTGACTTTGGCGTCATTATTGGGAACTGGTTGTTGCGTCACGAGCGAGGCCTCGACGATGACAGGACGTTTGGGAAGAGACGAGTGCTGCTTTGTGAGTCCAATTGAAGTTCTCAGCTCCGAGTCAAGAACGTCGTCTGGTTGCAAGAGGGCCGTTGCCGGTTGCTGGTGCAGTGTGTTTGCAGCGGTGCCCTTCGTCTGGGGTCGAAATGAGTCAATCAGGGCTTGAAGGGAATCGAGACTTCTGAGATCAGATCTTTTCGAGGATTGTTTCAGACCTTCCATGCTCTCTGAAATCTGTGGGATATTGACACTAGGATTTTGCTCGTGACCCTTCGCGGGCCCCTGGGTGCTCGGACTTGATGTGTGCTCCTTCCGGTTATGACACTGCACATCAACATGTTCCGTTCGCGCAGGGATACTCTCCATAACTCGATCAGGATTGTTTTTCAGAACGTGGTTTTCCCCTAAGGAAGATGTGGGTACGGGTGACCGGCGTCCACTCGGAGTCTTCGCCAGACTGCCGCCAAGGAATGTTAATGAAGTTCAGAACTACATGACCAAAATTTTGCTTACACTTTATTCACGGTGATCGACTCTCTAATATCTGTCATCAGAAATAAAGAAAGCGGATATGGCAGGATAATTAACATACATAGAAAGATCATCTATCTTCTCCTTCATTGCGGCGATTTTGACCCATGAGTTGTATAAAGAGAACTACGCAGCATGGTAGTCTCGTGAGCATCGTACAGTGATCGTTTACGCACCCGGTCTTTATTGGTCCCAGCCGACTTCCATGTTAAGTAGAACTTGCCCTTTACATGTTTGAGGTTGTCCAGACCGGGTCGATTAGCCCGAAGCGCATCAAGGTCCTTTAACAGAAGTAGTGTGACTGCTGGCATTTTCAACGTGCCCGACGCAAGCTTTTCGTACTTGGAGCCCTTGTACTGGATGATTACCTCGAGACTCGTAGACATGGCTGACAGTGGAAGGAATGTTCAAACCATGAGATTCAAGTTGGCGAGCATGACTTACCTTTTGTATCACGTGTTTTGTGACCTTTTGTTGTTGTCGCAAGTTGGCAACGACGAAGTGAATACAAGTTCAAAGGAGAAATGAGTAAATCACGAACGATATGTGAGTGAATAATCTACGGAAGACAGATATGCTTTCATACTAATGTAAAGAGGATGAAGAAAGGGAGAGACTCGTCAAAGTGGTACAGAGGGAATCCATCGATCGTCAGAGTGGCATTCCTGTCAGGCCAATCACATATTGATTATTGCAAGTGTAGCTTATTTCCTCTACACATGAAGCTCGAAGCGCCGTATTTTAGTAGACAATTAGAACAATCCAGTTCCTTGGGCTGTTCTCGACGGGAAAATAAAAGACGAGAAGGGGCAGTAGTGTCTGTCGGAGGAGACGAGAGTGGGGATGCTACACGATGCCACCAGATAAATGACGAGATAAATAAGTAAGAAAACAAAGAGCGTCAGAGGCCACGAGTTGCGAGAGGGCATGGAAAGAGGGTGGAGTGCCGTAAGGTTGTACAAGGTATACGTATTACGTGGTGCATGGAAGTGTGGGAAGTCCTGTTGGTTTTCAGTTGCTGCAGATAGTTGGAAGAGGGAAAGGAGGTCAATTGAGTGTAGAGAATCCACGAAAAGGCTGCGAGGGAGTGTGAAGCTGCGGTCTCTATCAGAGAGTCTGAGGACGGTGGTGCTGCAGGGGAATGTAGGAAATCGGAAGGCTACGAGAAACTCTGATCTTGGAGAGGGATGTATGCACGAAAGCACCCATCGCATCTTCATCGGAATGACAATCACACACCATGCCCAACGTCTAATATCTTGCGGAAAGCCTGAAACAATGCCGGAACAACAAATGGAGACCTGCACTCCTTCTCCACTTCTTCGAGGGTACGCTCGGCGCGAAGACGTTGTATCTTTTCCTGTTGTAACTCAATTTCAACCAGCATCAGTTGCGCCTGAAGATCTACAGGAAATCACACAATCAGCTACGCGTATATGAAAAAAGCGGTATACGAGACCATTCAGTGAGGGTGTTGTTTCTTCGATCTTCGGCTGAAGGGGTTGCAAAGAGACGCCACAGCGAGCAAGCTCTTCCAATATACCTTTCTCATGATTGTGTAAGGTGGCCAGTTTGCCGCGCACCTTCGATAGTCCAGCTGTTAGCCTGTCGATAGCTTCTCGATCCCATGTATAACGTGGGCGAGTGGGGACGAGGCTATTGTTAATGTCAGGGAATCCTAAGGAGAGTTTGCTGTGAGTGCCAAGTGGAGATAGAGGGATGTGTAATTCTCGATGGGTGGTTGAAAGTGGCACCGATGTTGTCAAGGGTTTGAACTGAGGTAACTTATACCCTGCTTGTGACGTTATGTTGTCTCTAGTAGCAGAGTCGCCAAGAGTATTTCTTTCTTCTGATGCGCTGCTCCGCATAGGGGAGTGCTGTTCCATTCGAATTCTCTTCTGTAAAGGAGCCGAGGGACCGTCCTCATTACCCTCTGACCCGAAAAGTCTTCGCTCATCGATAGACTTCAAAACGTTGATTTACAGGAATCTCAAAAGATAAAACAGTACTCACATTGTTTCGCACTCTCTTTCCTTCCGTCGCAGGAAACGGTCGCTGCAAATAATATGGACACCCTGTCGTATGGGAGGGTGAAAAACGTTCTGCATGCGAGTTCATTCCTTCTGTCGGAGGCAGTTCTATTGTATGTCTTGGTCCAAGTGGTGACTGAGTGGGTCCAAGCATTCCAGATGAATAATCGCCCTGCCATCTAAGATAAACAGTTAATAGACGACGCGTTTGGTAGTATGAGGACGTCCTGACCTAGACAAAGTCACCGATTCACTTGACAAGGTGTGGATCGCCTGAACTTCATTCGTACCGAATTCGGTGGAAATGCTTACATAGAGAGCTCGTGTTTGACTGCGTTCAGTTCTGGACTTCCCTGGGCAATGTCCTGCCATCGGGGATATAAAGTGCCCTGGTAACGAATCAACCGTGCGTCGGTCGCATTGCAAGGTAAAATGCTTTGGACATACCCTGATTAAAGGGATTGACGCATTGTAATTGTGCCACAAGAGGAAAAATGTAGCACCTTCTTGACGGATATTTTCGCCTTTTGGACGATGTGCTCTGAGAGTAACGAGATCTGCCAGGAGGATGCGAACGGCGTCGAATTGACTGGTCGTCCTAGATATCATCTGCTTTCCCTTCATTCCGCCATACTTGAGGGTAACTTCGAGAGTCTCGCTGGCCTTCGAGTTGTTCATGTAGGAGATGATAATGTAATTGTACAATGTGTATTGCCAAGTTTGAAGGTAGGTAATACAACTGTGGCTGTGCGCTACTGGCCTTTCGTAATACTCGCAGACTGTTACAGTCAGCTTAGCGCCTGTTGATCTTATCAGTTCCGCGTACGCTCAAAAACTTGTTGGTAGATGTAGATCGCACACGACAACAAACAACCTTAGAGAATCGGTACACGATATGACTTTTGACAATATTGAAATGACTCAAGATGTACGAACTGTAAGATTACAACATGATAGCACGTCTTGAATTCCTTCTCCCCTGCGATCCCCTCCTATCAGAAGCTAGTAATTCATGCTAGCGAGGTATGCACCAAGATTTGTAACAATAATGCCTGCATCTTGAGCTGTCTGAGGTAGAACGTACGTAGCAACAAGGATAGCTTGTTTCGTTTGCGCTAGCACAGCGCCATCGCCCTAATCACCGTGAGCAGGCATTGCTAAAAGACACAATAGAAACTAACTCCTTTCTTGCCATGTATAACAATCAGGCTCTGATCACCTCCGTAGCTATCCGACGACACGAAGAAGTATTTCGTATTGGCGATACGGAAGCCAGAAGCCTGAACTGAATCTTTGTTCGCAAACGCACTCGTAATTGCCTTCTGCTCTTCCGGTGAGATCTATCGGAAGGTGCCATCAGTACTGCACAGATGTCATAAAACCCAATAACCTACCGCAAGTCCCGCAGATTTGGCCCATACACCTCCAGCTTTACCTAGGATGGCGGCCTGAGTCACGCTCTTAGTGCCAACAAGGTTGGTGTCAACGTATGCTGTGGACGCATGAGATCAACGATGTGCTCGGCGATGCCCCGGCTTACCTTGCCAGGACATGTTTATGAGGAGCTTAGATCGAGAGACTGCGGAAAAGTTCGCGCAAGCTGAAACTGAGAGAGAAGCGTGGTACGGAGATCGCCATGATATCGGTGGAAAGTGGCAAAGCTGTGCCACATCAAGTCCAGCGGAGCTTACCTAAGTGGGTGGAGCAGCGACCACATGGACCTTCAACTTGAACGCAAAGTCTCCAGAGTTCAAACTGCAACGAACAGAAATTCCAGCGCATGATGCGACACGAGACGTTTCGGATCCTGCTATCCCCTTTCACTATTGGCGCTGCTGTCTAACTGAGTAGGACACCAGAGGCTCAGAGCGATTGCCAAAAGGACGGTGTGGAAGCATAGACCATACTTGCGTCAGGTCGCAATAAACTTCGACCAGAGGCCCAAAAGCTGCCTTCTAAATCACTTGTTCATCATTGGATGAACAAGCGGCTGCGAAGGCAGCTTTTGGTCTGACTAGATCTCTTATCCAACAAGCACAGTGACCCGGGACTAAACTTTGTATTCAGCAAGTAAGAGTTCTTCTCTTTTTTTCCTTTCGATTTGATGATCAGGACTGTCCCCCCAAGCAGGAGTCGAAAACGCTCTTGGCGGGTTGGAAGCTGTAGTGGACGTAGATTCACATGGTGCAAGCTTCTTCTCCGAGCCAATGCTTAACTATGTGTAAGAGTTGGAGGCAAGAGGCCTTGATGGCGAGGACGGCGAACAATTGGCCTATAGTATCCTAAGGTACTGGTACTTACTAGTGAATGCAATGCGACGTAGGTAAGGATCCGTAGGAAACAGGCAGAACTTGAGAAGAGTAAGAAAATAACAGGACCAGGACAGATCAAAGGTTGCATCAGAAGCGGCATGCTACTTACCGTAAAAGTATAGCGTCTCAAATGAACATCCGCATCGCACCGGGGCTCCCTTGTGGTCAATAATGACCACATTTTCTGTCTGCAGCCTTAGCCAGGATCGGTCATTGGGAGGAAGGGTGAAGAAGCAACACAGCAAAGGCCCCTCGCAGATCTCATACTCGGTATTGAGTTGAGTCAGTCCGCTCACGCTGTAATTCACTATACCAAGGCAATAATGTTCTGCCTTTGGTACCCACTGGCGGCATTTAACTTGCACAGTGAGATCTCGAGGTTTTGACCGTCGGAGGTAAGAGCCCGGAGTCCAGGCATGAATGGTGGCCTCTTGTTTCGTGCGGTCAAATGCAACGGAAAGAAGTGGCAGCTTCATCTGCAGCCCGTGTCTTGTCATTGCAAACGCATGGTCGCCACGGAGATGAATAGGTGCTTGTCCGACTTTACCCTCCAACTTCCCCATGTCGAGAGTCCTGCGCAATGCTATGAAGCTGCTCACATCCAGGGCATCATAGCCTTTGGGCGAGCTGGGTATTGCGCAGGAATACGGGGACCATGGACCTGCCCATGCGAAGACATCCCAACTCTTGCATTGTTGCAAGATTATTTCCATCAACCGGAACCAGGATCGCTCGCCCTCCCCATATGTTATTGGCATGCTGACATCAAATATGCCGATGAGGCAGTACGCCATATCCTCGATACGCGTGGTGGTCCTCCTTGATGCCCACCTCAACCTCTGTTGAACGCGGAAGACACCAGGCGAGAATCCAGTGAGATCATATTCCTCAATCTCCGTCAAGCTGGTGATAGAAGCGAGGATATCTGCACGAGAAGAGGTAATCGGCATGGATCCTTCGACTCCAGGTGTAGCGACATTAGGGTGTTTGTCGTCACGATTGTCGCTGAGGGGCTCCCAATTTCGTCCGTAGAACTTCATCTTCTCTGGTGCAAGGAGTTCCTGTAGCGTCCACCCCCTGGTGAACCAAGGTTCCTGTGCAAAGTCTGCCACGCTCGAAGAGGATGCAAGATATGCAATACAGATAGCAGCGGTACGGTACCAGTTGAACATCGCCTGAATAGCTTCATCAAGCTCTGCGCTGCTCTCCTTATTGATGCAGCACGTATCCGACCAAGCCAACTCGCAGTCGTACTCTCTCGCCCTTTCGCAGAACTTGGTCAATTTCTGATATCCGGCGAGATTTTTTGACCTTTCTTTGCGTGAATCGGACATGTCCTGAAATGTGGGTTCCCCAGTACCAAGCCAGCGGTGAGAGAACGCGGCGAAATTGACTTTGTGTCGAAGCACTTTGCGGAGGGCTTCCTCTCTTGACCAGTATCCTGAAAAATTATTGACGTCCTCTTCAGTGATCGCCTCAACCACATGCTTGTACATGTTGAACACGTCATTTCGGTTCACAAGCCTCATCTCAGGCACATAGATCAAATGAGCAGGCATATCACTGAACACGTAAGACGAGAACGCATTCATGATGCCTTCGATCACTGTGCTATTTCTTGACGACGACTGGAGGATACGCACAAGGCAAGTTTAGACTTGACGTTATTCCGCATATTTAATTGACATACCGCCATTGAACCGATATCAGAATGCCTTGAATTATGAATTCACTAGCAGATGCACCTGAATGAACGTACTGCCCTGCTGAACAGGTTCGTTTGAATACAAGATGCTTTCTAGAGGAGAAAGGCTGATTGGACGCGTGATTGCTAACGCTTGTCAAATATGGCAGAGGAAATAAGGAAATAATAACTATACCCGTAAGCACTGCGGATGAGGACTCCACTGTCCTGCGCTAAGAACTTTGTGCAACACGAGACGGAGGCAAGAAGTAAATGAGTAACAGGAGATGAAACGTACGAATTTATACGTTTGAGATGGAGTCCCCTCGTTGAGCATGGACGGAGGCGGCGTGTTTGTTGAACCTCATGGGTGCATGTTTGAAACACAGCAAATCAGACCACGGTTTGATGCGGATATGAACGAGGTCTCGGCAGATCCCACACCGCCCTTCAGGATAATGAGTGACATCATGGAAGGGACAAAATGCTTAATGGACTCACTCAAGCCTAACTCAACCTTCAGGACGCAGAACTAAGTAGTGGAGATTTGAAAGGATACATCTCGCCGAAATAGTCAATAGTGATGCACACAAATACCGAGGTCAAAGCTATCTCAGGTGTTCAAGAGAATGGTCATCATCCTACCGAGCAGTTCGATGACAAAATGGTATAGAGGCTCCGCCTCGTGCTGCAACACGTTTTATAATAGCACATAATATGACACTTATGGCGCTGGGTGTGGATAGTCACAACGGGGATATAGTCAAGACTGCATAAGATGTCCATTACGAGGCTATCACTTGGTAAAGGACCGGATAATTTTGGCAGAAATATGCAAAAAGAAGATGGAGCCAATGAATGCCAACGAGAGGATGAGGACAACATATGGATCTCTGACGGTGGAAACAAATCAGTGGATACTACGCTGTCCTGAAAAGTGACACGTACACCCGCAGTCCCGGTGAATCGTCAGTGTAGAGCTTCAGCATCGTCCCCGACGAACCGCCAGCTCCTGCTGCACGTGTAGAGTTCGGTTTTACCTGGGTGTTTGCGGCTCTCCGCCTTTGACAAGTTTCAGTCAGTCATTTACAACCCACGAGCAGACCTTGATACATACCGAACCTGTGCACCTGGTGGTCTTGCAACAGTACCGACCTTGGGTCCAGGGCTGGCAGCGAGACTTGAATCTGAGTCAGACTAAGCGGGTAATATGTGAGCAAAAAATATAAGAGACCAGCTGCTTGCTACACACCATGGCTGTTGACGGTAAAGCTTTTGAAAACAAGTTGGTGGAAGCACAACTTGAAATTACATGCGTGGAGGTTTGTGGGAACGGGCTACAAGTCACGTGATATTCCCTAATCCAAAACCCCTTCGAAGCTTCTGAGCCGGCTTTGTCAATCACTACATCACCTTCCGCGTGCTCCAGCTGAGTGAACTTGCGCCAGCTTGCTAACATGTCATTGGTACGCTTAAAATTTAAAATTTATATGGTGGCGATAAACTGACTCACCATTCTAGATCAACGCCGTCGTTGCACGAGGGTCCACTATTCTCGCTGAACATCAAGCACCAGGTCAGCGAGACTTCTCGCATGGTACTTACATCACCCCCTGTCTTGTTATGCGTCTCTTGACAAAGAGTAATATATAGCTACGCAGACAATCCTTTCCAAGATTCCGCCGAACAACAGCAAGTTAACCTATGTGTGGGAACAATATCTGTTCCATTATATCTCTGAAGGAGGCTTCACCTATCTGGTCATGGCAGACGACTCAGTAGGAAGGTGAGTCTACTAAGAGATGTTCATCTTTTAACGGTTTGAATTTAATCATCTCCTAGGAAAATGCCATTCGCTTTCCTCATGGACCTGCAGAGAAAAGTATGTTGCTCCACCACATGCTCATCCACTTATTCTAACACATTACAAGTTCACCGAACTCCAACTCCCATCATCCTCATCGAGCTCCACCCCAGCATATGGTATCCAAGGCACCTTCTCGCCCACTATCGCCTCCCTCATGCACACCTATAACACTTCTCCTCCAACAGACGAAATCGTGCGCGCACAGACAGAGCTCAATCAAGTCAAAGACATCATGGTCCAAAATGTCGAGCAGATCCTCAGTCGAGGAGAGCGCATCGAGCTTCTCGTAGACAAGACCGATACCATGGCCACGCAGGCCACTGCATTCCGGCGTGGTGCGAGAACAGTGAGACGGGAGATGTGGTGGAAGAATAGCAAGATCTTGGCACTGTGCATCTTGGTTGCGCTAATATTTTTGTATATTTTTGTTGCTCAGTTCTGTGGAGCTGGTCTGCAGTGCGGTGCGAAGTGACGCCATAGCAGTCTTGAGCGTCTGTGACACTTGTGATCCATATTACTTAATTACCTGTACCTCATGATATTCCAGCACCAATATGTACTCCTAGGCATTTACCGATATGCACTCACTGTCTTCTATATCATAGTATATGGGCATTTTGTCGAGGAAAAAGATAAATACGTGGGCACTCAAACAGTCCTATCATGCTCTGAAACAAACTATGGCCTACCATCCTCAGTCGTTTTCGAACGCATCGAGGACCGAAATAATGCAGAAAAGACAACAGAAGTCAAGGAGTGATCAAGCAAAGCACCCTAGACATTTAACATCTGTAAAAGTCTACAAACCCAACGTATAGTACAAATACAAGATTTGGCATAGCACAGCACACTAATAGTGACAAGTCGAAGTACAGCATGAGTACGCCTATCCAAAGTAACATCCCCATTGGTCAGTACGACACAACAAAGCCCTTATTAACACATCATACTAGATACACAAATGGCGAGTCCGTCTGCTCGAACCCGCCCAAATAAATAGATCCTTGTGCATAGTCCGCAAAGGATACGTCAAAGGCTGAAATGGGTAAATCATAAATCCAGAAGTGACAGTTGGTTGGTACAAAGAACAGAAATGCATTAGCCGTGTGCTACAGCAGCGACCGGCCCAGGGTTAGCCAACCTGGCCCTGCCGGTAGTTCGTTCGCGATAATAAGCATCGGGTGGGGCATTGGTGGCGTCCTTAAGCGAGGGATAGGACTGCCATTCTAGTTCCCGTTCCCGTTCGCGATCGCGGCCACGATCGCGGTCCCGATCCCGCCGCTCCCAATCACGATCAGCTCGCTCACGTTCAAGCTCTCGTTGCTTTTCTCTCTCCCGCCTCTCCTTCTCCTGTTGCATAGCAACACTACTAGCATGCACCAGGGTCTTGGGCACAACTGGGGCAGAGTATCCCTCCTCAGGAGCAGGTGTAGATGTTGTGGAAGGTACCTGTTGACTCATCGAGATCGTCCGCAACGGCGTCTGTACACGCGTACTGGCCGTCGTCGACCTGGGAATTGTACTGGACAATGGTGGTGGCGGTGGCATCGGTGGAGGCATCGATGACTCATCGCGATGCGACATGTGAAGGGTAGACGATGCCATAGGACTGTCAAGAATATCATGGAGCTGGGCGCGCAGGCGTTCACGGTCCCTGTCCCGAAAGTCGTCACTCGAAACTGATTGGCGTGTTGCGAGTTGGTCTTTCAACTTGGGCTCGTATGGGTCTCCTGGGCGCGACTCGTAATCTCTATTACCTACGTCATATGAATCTCTGCTATAGGTTTCCTTTATCCGATTAACGTATGGGCGATCCGAGGAGTAGCGCCGTGAGGGTGAGGCAGTGCGGCTGGACACGTAAGACATCGACTGCTCGCGAGACAATCTGCGAGAGGGGGAATGGGCACTGCTGCGTACCAAATTGGAGGAGCGCTCGGTGGAGGCAGGGCGTGAAGGAGAAGGGGGACGACTGGACATGACGATATCGTCGGGGCGAGATCGCGACAACGCAGACCAGCTGTCCGGATTGACCGTGGCGACCGACGAAGACATAGAGGAGTCGGTCAATTGACGTGACCGAGGAATAGGAAGAGGTGTAGCGAGAGCGTCGCCCATCCTCTGGTCTCCGTCTTCCTCTTCAGACTTGAGTTCCGCTTCCTTTATGCGGCAGGTCTTCTTTAAGTCATCGTCTTCATCAACAAGAGCCCGGAACGACTGGATTGCGGAAGGCCAAGTTCCGATCACCTGGGCGAGAGGGGACAAGTGGAACTCCTCGTCCTCGATGGCTTTCGCCTTCGCTTTGGCCTTCGCTCTTGCTTTGAGGGTGAGAGGGTCATCCTCGATCAGGTTCTCGGAGACGGGGAACTTGGGCTCCGTTGCGTGGAAATACCGGACCTCAATTGGCCGTTGGAAATCGGGCAACGGATTAAAGGCGATCCTAGCGCGCGCGAGCTCCTCCCGGAGAGCTTTGTTCTCACGAGTTATAGCCTCAAACTGTGACTTATCAAGTCAATGCTCGCAATAAAATTATGAAATACTCACTTTGCTGAATATGTGCTTATGAGTTTATGTATTAAAAAAAACAGAGAATCGCGAACTCACCTCTTCCAAAATTTGTCCAGTTCATCGTAGTGTTCCCTCAAACTTGTCTCTACGGCAACAGCAGTGTCCTTCTCATCCTGTCGGATACGTTGCAGCTCCTGGTACTTCAGCTGCGCACCCGCGAGCTCTGCCATAAGACGCGAGTGGACTTCCTCAAGAGCAACTTTCACCTCGCGGGTCTTCTCAACCTCAGCCGCCTTCTGCTTCATCATATCCTCTAGGGTGACTTCCACAGCACGGGTTTTCTCGATCTCAGCCGCCTTGTCCTTCTTTATCTCCGCGACATGACGTTGAGACTCGGCGAGGTTCCAGAGAAGAAGAGCACTTATTTTCACAGGATTCTGCTAATTACGCAAAGTAGGATATAATTGGGACGGATACAGTGTGAGAGCACCAACAACATACCTGGTCAGCAGACTGAGACTTGTAGTACACTCGACATTTTTCGATTACCCGCCGGAGCTCAGGCAGTTTGGCACCTTCCTTGACAACACGTGCGATGTCGTTTTGAAGCATACGTGCCTCGTCATCAGGAGGTGGCGAAGTAAGAGGCTCAGGGGCCGTCTCGGTGACGTCTTCAATGGAAGCGGTTGTCACAGTAGGCGATTGTAGGTCGATGTGAAGCCGACGGACATCCTGAGGGGAAAATCGAGACCGACAGAGTGGGCAGATGTGCCGCAAAAGATGATCTAGACACCTTCAGATGGCAAGCGATGTAAAAACAACAACCGATCAATGGAAATGATTGCTTACTTTTGGCAGAACACATGCCCGCAAGAGATGGAGTACGGCGCATTCCCGCCGGTCGCGTAGCCTTCCATGCAAACATCACAAGTAGACGCCTTGTTGAGCACTAACATGGTTGAAAAGAAGGAGGGTACGATTAAGCCTACAACAGCTCGATCGCTTAGGGTACGGGCAGGACTCGGAAAGCAAGCAAGGGACTTGTTAAGGACCCTATAGGGTATATGGGGGAAGGAGGGGATTTAAGCCAACAAAGGCTTAAGGACCGTGCCTAACGTGCGTGGCGAGGGCGTTTGGAGTGAGGCAACGCAGGGGAGGAATGAACGTTAAACGTTCATGTTCAAAACGTTGAGTAGATTATAAGAAGGGCACGAGGCAACTAAGCGACGTGAGATCGAAACTTCTACTTACTTGAAGGCCCTAGGCTTTAACCTAAGTGAGATATCACATCATACATACTTGGCAAGAATTATTCTTTGCCGATCCCGTGTGGAATATCTCAATCTCCGCGAAGCACTTGAGCGTTTTATGTTCGTCACGACGGGGTCACATATGATGATGTTCTTATCGCAAGCGTTCCAACTCAGATCGGAAGCTCCATCCCGGTGATCATCATTGATCGCAAAAGTCAGTCTCCAAGGACGTACCAAGGTTGCGCAACTTGAGCACCTAGTTCAATTTCGGGAGCCTGAGATGCAGAAGGGAACGTCTGTTGTTCCATTTAGCACTCATGTAATCGGCCCGGCACGTGCCGGATAGCTTGTCCTCGTGTTCTCAACGTTGTCCGGGTACTGCGAAGAACGTACAGATCGCAACGTACTTTGCCATAGATAAGTAACCGAAAACAAAGTACACCTTCTCCGTGGACCGTTGGTGGTCGATGTAACGTTGGATGTCACGCCCAGTACTTAACGCGCGTCTCACAGCATAAGCTCGAAGACCGGTTCTGACCTTCGGCACACCCTCGTTTCTTCGAACTACCGCTAAGTGACTACTCCGAGCTACGGATGGGCTGGAACATTCCAATCATATCCGATAATCTCAATTGAAGCGTACGTGTTCGTGTTGATCTTCTTCTACTGAGTACAATTTCGCTGAGGTTGAGGGTTGTTGTCCTGGGGTTGCTCGATGCGACGTGGTGTTGGTCTGTCGAAAAGCCTTGACACGAGCGGTTCAAGTCTGTTGCACATGCTTTCAAAGGGCGCTCCATCTTCAATGTACTTATTTATATCATCCGCAGGTTTCCTGTGCGAAAACTTTACTAGCTTTAGATTCTCTTCCCCTCGAGGCATACTTTGTTTACCGGCGCGACTTACTTGTGTTTGATATGGCCTCACAGTCAGTGGAAGATAATACTCCCTCATAGTCCTCGTATTATGTAGTACCCTTGATGTCGACGTATGATGCTCCATTGTTCGCCACTCTGGACACCCCTGAGCGGAACCGTTACCTCGGGTTGGGACCTCAGAAATGGTTGCACCCTTGACCATTCCATCCATGGCGCCGATTCGAATTTGTCTTATGGGTATGTGTCTCTATTATGCGCCCTTCATTTGGACGTTCCATTTTCTCATTCTCGATTCTCCCTTCTCCCTTCTTAACTCTTCGTCCGATATTCTATCTCTATACTCCTCGCCCCGTACAGTATTTTTAATTTTGGATGGATATAATAATGGCGGCCAGCGTTCTTTCTTAGTATCGAGTTTTCTACTTTATTCGTCAAACTAGCGCTACCCCAGCGATTATTCCACCCCTCCCCACAAGCCAAACTTGGATTGTGCATCGGAATTCCGTATCCCGAGCACAGCATATGCTTGACTCCCAAGAAGCAGAGAAGTCTGTCCGGCTGTCTCAAGTCTCCAACTACATCATCCTTCGAAAGTATATCTGTCTGATCTGCAACCATCGATAGGCACGGCGCCACCACCTATCGCGGCTATCTAGGTCCCGGTGGGCAATGCTAACATTCGTTGTGTCTCTCTCCAGAGTGCACGGATCGGACGACCCAGAGCACTCCACGTCAAAATCAAAGTCTCGAGTCAAGTCCCGTCCGCCAGCGTCTGCGCCAAGGACCACATCCGGCTGGGCGCACAGCGATGATCTCGGGGCCACCAACTTTGAAATCTCACTACAGCAGCGCCACTAAGCACATTCAATCAGGCAACACCTAAACTGTTGACATTACTAAAAATGTAGATGCTGGCCCGGATGAAGCAACCTCGGAAACTTACATCTACAAAAAGAAAACCAAAACCGAAATCGCCACCCCGATATGGCACAGTATGGGTACATACCTTTCATTTCATCTATCTTCCACATCAATCAGTCAGTCACCTGCCGAGATAGGGCACTGGGAGCTATCGGGGACGGCAGGAAGGTTTCTCATGTGACGTACTTATATGACTTAATAATAGCAATGCGCCGGTGCGTGAACCAGCGTCTCTTCTACCACATAGCAGCAACACGCACGAGCCTCGTGTTTTCGCCCAGTTGAGTTAACACTACCGCTGCTTGGGTGGAAAGGATCCATGCCATGCCATCCCCTCCCTACCACCCAAACTTTCCACCTCCATTTCCGCAGCCTTGCAAAAGGAAATCGAGCGATCAATCTGAAGTCTGGTCATGACACCTTCCTAATGCCATCATAGCCGAATTCCAACCGCCACTTCTGATGGGCCAACGGCAATGAAAAACAAAGATAAAAAGATAAAAAAACTTGGATAACGGGTTGACAGTTTACGATACATAAATAACGGCGTACAACTAACTATGTATGACATTTTAACAATACAACCAAAGAACATCAATGATAGCAACAACGGCGCGATACATGCGCATGATCCAAGTTCATAGCAACAGCAACAGTAACAGCAACAAAGGGGGTAGCAGGCAGGGTCAGTGTTTATGGTAAGTGAGTCAGATATGTATGGTGAGAGCAAAAGAGCGTTAAAAACCCAGCGACGCGCCGAGAGAAGACAAAGTGGCAAAAAGGAGGGAGATAATCCAGATAGAAGAACCAGAACCAGAACCATCTAGGTAAGTATGTATGTATTCACGAGCGGTTAGCCCACAGATGCACGATATTAGGCCCGCCGACGACTGGGGTGGGAGCGATAATTTCGGGAGCATGTCCGGCATGTGTATGCGTATAAGGGGCTGAGATCGCAGAAGCAGGGTGATCATGCACGGTAAGCGAGGCATCAAAATGGAGAGATAACGCGTTTGTGTTGTTATATGTGGCAAGGCTCGAAACGTGCGTAATCCCTTCTTGATCATACGCCCTCGGTTGCGATATGTGGCGACGACGGTGAGTGGACCGCTCAGCTCGCGATGGGTGCTGCTGAGTGCGACTGCGAGAGACACTTGTAGGATGTGGGGTCTGTGTGGGATACGGGGTACGATATCGAGTCCTCTCGCCGTTCCGCGAGGAGTGATCTGCACCGTCCTCTATAATGAGGCCCAATATCGAGACATCTGCTGCCCCAGCAGTAGGAATAACAGGCGTGACTTCGTCCACGTCGATATCATCCTCGTCCTCATCTGTGGTGGTATCATCGTCCGACGACAACCGTCCTATCATGGACTCGCCAGCAACACTCCCTTGCCCCCTCACACCTCCATTATGCAGGCCTACCAGACCCAGATGATCCATACTACCCGCTCGTCCGGTAGTCACGGTCCCCCATGTAGTCTCGCTTCTTGGGCTATCCATATCCGCTGAAGGATCCGGTGGGGAGATGATAGCTTGGGGTCTGGGCATCCGGATCTGGAGATCATTCGACCGTAACGGTCCCACTGCGGCACTGTCATTTAGACGTGACGACGCTGCTGTCGCGGTGCCATCCGAACGTGATGGGCCGATACCATTACCATCACCATTGACGTTTAGATCAAGTACCTGACCCACACTTTGCATCAGTGGCACTCGGCGAGCTGCACCAGTATCAACTGGCGTATAAAGCAGTGGAATATCCGAGAGACTTCGGGACATGCGACCTGGTCGGATTGCATTGGCTACAGACCGCCGCGGCGGATGTCGCTCTCGCGCCACAGGCGTTGCATTATCCTCCACTGTCACTCCAGCGCGAGAGTGGGTGCCCATTAACCCAAACCTACCCGTGATTTGCTCAGGGGATTGGTTCTCTTGCAGTGGAAATACTCTTTCGTTGCCGTTGCCATTGGCCAGGTGGTAACCTAACTCGTAGCCGGAGCCATAGCCTGAGACGTAGGCTGCAGCCGAGGCTAAGCGCGTAGAAACATCATTCGCTACATCCGCACTGGTGGTCGAAATATTGATCTGCACGCCATTCCTCTCTTTGCGCCTTAGCTCTCTCTCGTCGTCCGATCGCCGATCCTCGACGATGGGGCGCGCTGCCCAAGTGGGAGAGGGTGGGCGCGAGAGGGTACGGGAAGAATGAACAGTGCCTGCAACGATGTGCGTCCTACGGGTTGCTCCGTTCACTTTTGGTGGAGGTTCGGTTGCACGGCTGTGTGTGGAAGACACATGAGGTGGCTCGGGCTGTCTGGGATGGGAGACAGGTGGTGCTTTGGAGGTCTGAGGAGCTGGAATGAATTGTTTATGGGAAGACCCTGCTTGGTTGAATGCCGATGCATGGGCATCGCCGTTAACATGAGTGGTGTTAGTATGGTTTTCTCGTGGAGGTGGGGCGGGGTATGGTACGGCGCCGCCTAGGAAGACATCGAAAGTTGGGAATCGATCGATGGGTAGGGGTTCTGGAGGTGGAGGGAGAGGATTACCAGTGTTGTGGTATCGCGGTTTGGGATTCCGAAGGGCTTCCAGTTCAACATGCAAGTCTTCCAGCTACGATGATACAAGGTAAGCTTAACAAAAATGACACGCGACTACACATTCACCTCTCTATAAAGAAAAGCCGTTTAGAAAATATTACTCTACTTACAGGTAGAAACTCACTTTGCATGTTCGCTCTCTATTTGCTGAATCCTAGAGAGGAGGCTTTCTTCCACTGCACGAGAGGTTTTGATGTCGTGGTCTGCGTTTTGTTTGCTGTTGCGAAGCTGGTGGCGGAGGCGATGGTATTCGACTTTTGCACGCACGCTCTGATCTTGAAGAGCTTTGTATCGCTGGAGGGCAGCTACGGATGCACGGAGAGGCACATTCTATTTTCAACGTCGCACGTGAGAATTGGCTGATTCATTTGCCAGCAAGCTACCCAGCGCACGTCTCGTTTGCGAACCACCCGCCAATGTAGTGTAAAAGGGCTGGGTATATATGAAAAGACTCACTGAATTGGGATCATGCGGCTGAGACTGGAGCCATTCCTGCACTTCGGTGAGGACTTGGACGACATCTGCTTCGGGTGTATCTTCGCCTGAGACTAGAGCTACTCGCTGAAGGAGTAGATTGGAACGAGCGTTGATAGCATCTTGTTCAGCACTGTCTAGTTCTGGTGGATTGGCGACGTGAAGTTTTTTGATGCGATCTGGTTGGAACAATTTGCGACAGAGGGGACATGCGCTCGGGGATAAGGACCGAAGGCACCTGAGTTGGAAGTGTCGGAGATGAGAGGAGAGGCATCAAGCTTGCCGGGAGTATAGACGCACGTGAGACAGAAGATATGTCCACATGCGATTGCATGAGGAGAATTAGCGGGTTCTGAGGATATGGCGTAGGGATCGAGGCAGACGTCACAACAACTTGCAGGGTGAACGACAAGCATGGCAGATAATGACAGGAACGAACACCAGAAATGGTTGCTGTACTGGCTGAATATCACCACATAAGTACTTAGTGGGCGTTAGTGGGCGTAGCTTGACGGTCTCGAGGCAAGGCAGGTCAGTATCGGAGTGGGCAAATGGCACGTTGACAAGGGCATGATCCCGAATAGGAAATTTCCGAGCCATCCATTCATTGACGAGGAATCTTCGGATCGCAGTCGGAAGAGCTGCATTGTCAGTAATTTACTGCAGGATGTTGATGGAATAATCCACCCTTCGTCGTTCAACCCGCGGGGGAGTTCCATGTGCGTCGCTGCTGCCGTTCTTCGGTCCGTTATTCCTGTGAGTGATCAGCTATCACTGGCAGAATAATCCTAGTACGCAAGATAAGTAATAACCAAAGCAATAACTGAATCACTACCAGTACCCCTCATTGGCATCCTCAGCGAGGTGAGGAGATTCATGTGACCACCCTCCACTTTACCGAGGATGCCAACGCGTTTGCAGGCGACAGTATCCAAGTCTAGGGCCTGTCTGGAAATTCGATCTTTTTGGATTGCATTTAATATTGAGTTTCCGGACCTGGTTCACCTATCATCTCCAATCATCGCACCTTCCAGTTGGCTCCAAGGACTAAAGGCACATATTGATCGGAGTTACACGCCCCAAATCTCTGCCTCGTTGATTATCCCTGCCATCCTAGGTAGTTCCATTCAAATAGAACATATCGTGACCACCGATCAGTCATCTTACCGTATCACCCTATTGCTCCTGCATCTCGTTTCGCAACACGGGATCTCAATGAGATCTTCTAAAAAGTGTTACTGAATGAAACCCTCAAAAGTCTCCCTCACTGACAACCATCTATGGTCACACAGTGAACTTCCTCCGCGGGTGTACATTTTCGACCAGCGTCTCAGCAGGATCTTTGTACCTCAAATGAAGCGGTATCTCATCCTTGTGATATACTACTACCGGGAAATTGCAGTATGTCGCATGTTTTGAGAAACTGACGACGCGCTTCCAGCACCCAAGTCCTCAACGAGGGGATCGCGGTTTATCTAATCGGTCGCCAAGATCAATTGACCCTCGCAGGGAAGTGCAGCTTTCTTCCCAGTCACCCATTGATTCAAGTCATGGAATAATCCCGCTGCTGCGCTCTGCGGCCGTTGTGCTTACGCAACCCCTATACAAATTTTGTACTTTTACATGTCCGCGGCAGCTACTGTGTCGTTCCGCTATAATACCATCAAGGTCTTACCACGCACGCACTCGCGGTTTATGCTGCATCACATCCTCTCCGTCGCCGTCGCCGTGATGGAAGTATGTAGTTGCCGGCACCCGTATGCCACTCAACAGTTTGAATAAACCTGTTGGTGTCCGCAATCACGCAAACGTTTCGTAATCTCGATAGTAGATTTTTCACCGCTTGTATAGATAATCAGAGACACCCTTGAAATCATATGTTAGTCACGCTCTTTAAGGCCACAGATAGACATGCAAACAGAAGTCAGATCGGGTACACTGTACATGTCAGCGATGCTATCGTGCATAGTCTTACCATCATCAATTTCCTGACCCAGGCCCAACAGAAGGAACGACTGCAAATTATTCCTTTCCATCAGTGCCTGCTTCTAGAAACTAGACTCAGGCGGCGCGTTAGCACTGACAGGATGCTACGCAAAAGTCATCAGAAGAATGCTTCATCAACAAACAAAAAAACGCACGCGATGGATCATAAGCTGATATTCATGTACACGATGAGCTGGTCCAAGGGCGTATCCTTATCACACCCTACCACTTTGTGCACCTTCTCGAAAATGGCGTGCCATCCAGATAACTCTGCCAGGCGTTGTGCGGCAGCACCCTTGATATGATAGTCTTCACACTCAGTCCAGAGTATCCATGTCACTGACCGCGATTTTGCAAGAATAAAAAAATTCAGGTTCGTGCCAAGACAAAATATCGAAGATGGACATTGGTAAGCGGCTTGGTATGCATAGAAAAGGTCGACTTGGAGAGCTCCTCAAAGTTTTATGCTCCGCGACACGAAATGGAATCAGTAATTGCCCTGCGTCCTGCGAAGGGCTCATTATTTCCTTGAGTCACACGCGTGAGCTTGGTGAAGGAGACCGATGACCGTGCATCAAGCTTTCAGGTCCAGCTCACACCTTTCAAAGATTGTGAGCAAACTTCTGGACAATGACAGACAAGGACATGGGCAGAGATCCACGACGACTGCGAGCCCGTAGCATTTTCTCACAGAAGGGTGAAAAGCCTACAGGCTCGCAGCTCTAACGGCGGGTCTGCTGAGGACCTGAGGTGGTATCGTTATGTTCCGTGAGAATCACTAACTCCGCCTGCCAAATAGGTCTGCTCATTTAGCATTCCGCTACCTCATGGTCCGTGCACACCCAGCCCAATATAAAAGCAACCACCTACGATTCTAATTCCTCATACTTACCTTGATGGCATAGGCTCCTTCACCTACCTGGGTTTATGGGCTTTGGGGACCCTTCATAGCACGGCGACCCTGTCCATACAGAGGGTAACCATAGTTTGTATGGGCTCCGGCTCATGCACCGTCTCAATATTTTCCAGTCCCACCACGGCCACTCTGGCTGGGTGGGCCATCTTTTTTGTTGGTTGATAGTCCTAACCCTAACCCTGTTTTCATGTATTAGAAAAGGAAAATCTAGTATCTGGTTTCAATCACTAGGTTTTCCTTTTGTCGTTTCTTAGTGGTTATTGTTCTTTGCAATAGATCTCGAACGACCTTCAGATTAACGTTGTTGTGATATCTAGAGCCAACAACCTATACACCACATGGGAATATCTCAATAGTACACTGAACTGCGGTCCACAAATAATGGTACCGTCGACCTGGAATGATGTTTCGGCAAGGCACCTCCAAGCACGGCATCAAATTCCAGGTGATCGGGAAGTTCATGTCAGTGATTTTAAGCACTCCAAGCCTTCACCAGTGCATATCTGTCTCAAAAGACCTAATGCGAGTTCATGATACTCTTACGACAGGATATCTCGTTGGCGGGGAGGGAAAAACAGTGTCCTTCGCTTCGACTGAGAACAAAGCTTGAGTAAATTTGTATACACCCAGCAAATAACAATCTACAGTCTCATATCGCTTGAAAGTACTTGCCCGCCGTGAGTTTGTTCTTCTCGCATAGGCAAGCGTCATTAAATGACCTAACCGTGGGGGATAGTGGTTTGATATCGCGCGTAGTCTTGTAGTTGGGAGCATGGTGTTGATACTCAGAGTTGTGGTTGAATCACTCCGAACCATGGTCCAAGACTCCAAGTCGATTTCTCAACAACGTTTCTGAGTATCACCATCGCTTGAGTCTGTGGGACGTTGTTGGAGTTTATGAGACTGCAAAGCAAAGTGGTTGTATCCCACGCTGGTTAATTTCTATTTTGACACGATAATAGGCTATATTTAGTACTTTCCTCCCAAAATGGAGTTTTTCATGAGGAACTTGCTTGAAGCGAACTTCCGAGTCTTGAATCGAATTCTGTACATCTACAACTACTAGGAGTCGCCTCATTCCATATCGGACTCTCATCGCAAGCTGCAGTATCTAACCTTTGGGTGGCGCATAGGTCTGCATAGTCCAACTTTCACTCATGCGCTACGGACTACCACGCTCACCTTCCCCATCTCCTGTACGGAGGTACGTGCACAGTACATGCCACAGCGACCTATAACTGACCAGTTCATCAGATCCTCCCGCAGACGCTCTACTTTCGGTCTACCATCAGATTCTGAAAGCGATTTCGAGGGGCCATCAACAGAATCAGACTCAGAATTATCTTCCCCCAGCTCCCTTTCGTCCGATTCATTCTGCTACGAGTCTGAATCAGCAGTACCGCCCCCTCCTCCGTGCGTGTTATCATCATTTCTCACTCAGCACTTTCGTGCTCACATCACTCTTTACAGCCGCCCAAAGCGCGAACCGCGTAGTCCGGCTGAACAGCGCCATGTAGAGGATACCGTAGCTGCTATCCGTCTACGCACGCGCCATCACGATCCCTATGAAGAATGGGAAAAACAGACGCGCAAGGATGCATTCGTGCGTCATGTGTTACTTTCTTTTGTGCTACATTCTCACTCTGACACTTCAAACAGCACACAGCGCGCAGGGCACAAGTTCAGACCCGTCTAGAGACACAGGGTCGCAGTACACAACGTCATACACAGGAGCTGCAAAAATTAGCAGCTATCCATGCTCAGCAGGTTGCAGAAGTGCAGAGCCAGCTAGCAGCGTTGCAGGTCCGGCAGCAAGCGGACGTTAATACGCTCGTGAGCAGTTGGCAGGAGCAGGATAAGAAGTTCAGTGATAGAATAGAGGGCGTGATTCGGGTTGAGGAGGAGAAACTGCGCGTCAAGCTTGAAGCTGAGCGTAAAGCGCGGGAAGAGGCAGAAAGGAAACGGAAGGAAGAGGAAGAAAGACGAAAAGCGGAGGAAGAGAAAAAGCGGTTAGAAGAGGAGAAGGCACAAAAGCAGCGGGAGGCGGAAGCGGCGGCGAAACGCGAGGATGAGGAGAGGGAGCGCCTGCGCAGGGAGAAGCTGGACGCCGAGGAACAGGGGAGGGTACAATTGGGAATGTCATTGGCTGAAGAGGACTGGGTGCATGCTCGCGAAACGCTCAAGGTGATTCTGTTGCATTCGAGGGAGTGATGCAGTACTAATGTCTGATTTAGAATCTGAAAGCTGGTTCAATGAAAAAAGTCAAGGGAGACAAGCAACTCAAATCCCAATGGGGTGCAATTCGCCGACAGATAACACCAAAGATCGGGCAACTAACCCACGACATCGACTCCGTAATGCGAATAGTAAGGTTCATTTCCGCTATGTGAGCGTCGCCTGAAATTAATTATTTGCAGACTCAACAAATCATAGATATCATATGTCCGCCATCACCACTTTCTCAAGATATCTACTTCGCCGCTCTGTCATCTCTGGCGAAAGCCATTCTACTTCAAGCCGAAACGGAAGTCACCGCCGAGAAGCGAAGTGCCATACCCCTGGCTATGGTCGCCGCGAAACTGCTAGGCACACTGGTAGGTTTTCCGGACATTTTCTTCGCGAAGCTCGTGCAGCGGTCCGGTGGGTGGCCCGTGCCAACAGCGATTCCTTCCACAGACTCGGACGGTACTGTGTGGGACGAGGAGCAGCGCACAAAGGCGATGGGATACCAGATCAATGAAAACCAGAGGGAGAGCTTATCGGACCATGTTATGCGCGTGTCGGGGATGATGCGTGTTTATTTCCTGGTTCTGGCTGCGCCTGTGCCGCAGCCATTGGATAAGATGTTCCAGCTGCCGCGCTTCTGGACGTACTTCGCGAGGATGATGGGAGATGAAAGATTGTTAGAGACGGCAGTAGCCGCAGAGGTCCTTCATGGTACGTATTTCTCCATTCAATGCTAGACAGGGGCTCACTCGCAAAACTCCCAGCTGCACTTGATGTTGGGGGGATGGAGGCAAAGTTCATTTGGGGTAATCAGTGGGTAAAGTTGCTAGAGCTGCTTTACGAGGGTGCGACGGCAGGCATTTCTGGAACCGCAGGGAAGCTGCTGGGTGGCCAAACTCCTGAGGGAAAGGCAGCACGTGTACGCGTACAACTTCAGATAGAACGCATCATGCAAGCCACGAGCTTGCGATGAGGCTTGCAGGGCTACTCTCCGCCCAATCACCCATCTATTCGTTCACCAACTATCGATATTTTGGAAGCACATCATACATTCATGTACAGTAGCAGCAGCCTATATCATATACAGCCAGGATGATCGCTATCCTTGTCCATTAGGTGATGTATGACCCGGAGATGATGCGTTCGTGGGGTAAGATGTACGTACTGGAGCATGGTGATGGTGCCGCACCTAAACTTGGAGATCAGCCACAAAGTTAACTTTGGAGCAGGATATCGATCTGCGATAGACGCTCGTCCCATTACGGGCCAGAACGACGTCTTCATATGGGAGTTGGCGAAAGAGGTCAGCCTCGATATAACAAGTGCGACCCATGATAGGTGCCATATCTCCCTGATCATCGACAGGAGAAAGTGTTTACACCATTATGAAGATGTCACTTCGAAGAGGGGCCTTCTTAGAACGGTTAATCAGGATATGTTATACCGGAGAGCGGCTGAGCAAACTCCGTGACTTGCCATTCCGCGTACATTGGTTGCACGTCCGAACGGGAACCTGTGTTAAACGGCGCACCGATGGCACTCGGTTCAAAGAAGTAGTCGAGGCAGCTTCCGCTGGATTCGCCCGGGAGTGCCGAACACCAACAAAGCACTGTAAGCGTTCTGGCAGTGATCTGTGGCGGGGACGCAGTGATACTGATCCTCCGATTTGATCAATGTGCCTGGAACTGTGCCAGCACTAGTACTGTTCAATCAGTAAGATCCCCAGGAGATAGATATCTTGTGCAGAAAGCCGCCCCGTGGAAACGACCCACTTGTGGTTCTTGATATTACGGTTGATAGCACTCATGGAGGCAAGCAAAGAGCAGAAATCTTGCGGTCCGCCACTGCTCCATGATGAGATTGTGAAAACTTAAAAACACGTTGTGAAATCACGCTGAGGGCGTGCGTGTTCGAAGAAGCTGCTATCTGGATAATCGATGGTTAGCAAGAAAGGAAAGGAACCGAGAGTGTGCAACGTGTTCTGTCCAAGCCCATTCTTTGTTACTCTTTCGTGATACTAGTACGAGTTACTTATCGATATCAGTCACGTTTGGTCCTTTTCAAAAATGCTCCGAACTGAATGTGTCAAACAGACCTGTGGATCCGGTGTCAGTGTGTGCCGAGAGATACCTTTCTGTGATAAAGGATACCTCGTGATCCGACCAGATGAGGGCGCTGGTGGCTGGTAGTTGGTATGACATGCCATGTTGGTTCCGTCCGAGGCCAGAGGTATAATAGCCAACCGCCAACCGGTATGATGACATCCCTGCTCAGATATATCCCAGCAAGCGCAGCTATCGCCCGATGGGCGGTAAGAAGCATAATTTGACAAATGCAATTCCCATATTTGACATGGACATGTGTATTACAGGCCCAAACGGCGTCATCCACCCCTGGGCGCTTAACTTTGGCTGATGAGAAGTCTGGAATGTGAGCAAGTGTCGCGCCTTTCTGGCCAATGTGAGAGAAAATAACATCAAGAAAATCCCGCCGTCGAGCGGGAACACGTGTATTCGTGTCGATGTGAGAGAGAGAACGGGTCGGAAGGCATAAATTTGACAATTAGAAAGCCGTTTTCCGCGGCGAGAGGAGCGCACGTTATAGGCTACGTTAGCTTGGTCTTGGCTAGTGTTCTGGCCGGTGCTTTGAAAGCATGACTCGACCAGGATGGAGGGCAGGAAGCCCTAAGCCCTAACCCTAAATTAGATCTTGTTCTTTGTAACAGATCAATAATAGTTATAGATACCCAAAAAATACAAAATCTGGTATGTACGCTATCCTGGAAGTATGTGCCAGAACATGAGGGGGTCCTATAGAACATTCAGAGATCTCATGGTTAGAGATTGTAAATGAAAGTATTATGAAGACGGCGTGTTTTGTCATTCTAGATGCGAGATCTTTCTTTGTTTGGTCTGACGGCGCCACGCGTGCAGTGCATTGTTTGTCCTCTTTTGTAACTGCCGTCATTTGGGATTTTTCTCTTCATGCTATTTATCCACCACCACCAGGTCAAGCGATATCCCTTGTCAATAGCTTTCTAACTAGCAAACCTGGCAAGGGTTTCATCGTCTTGACCTCATGCTTACGCTCAGTCCTGGTTCCGTCTGCGACGTCTGTGCAGAAGAGTATGGTTCGCACTGTGTTCCTCATTCTATTCCGTGCGGTGAGCTCCCAAAACTTTTCATCATGTGGGAAATTTTTTGACTCGAGTCATAAAACTTTCTGCTCAATAGGTCACGTCCTCTGCTCGAGTTGTTGTCATAAAATCATAGAAAAGACATTACCTCGCTTTCAGCCTGCTTGTCCTTTCTGTCGGGATCATTTTACCAGCGATGATGTGCGTTTGATCCGCATTGAATTTTCACCAAGCGGATGGGCTACCCCTCGGCGGCGAGGTGGCCTCACTGAGGGTCTTGACACTCTTGACCGCTCCCCTTCGCGAATCGGAGAACGTTTTCCATTCGTAGAGCCGGGCTTCGCGCGTACACGCGCAGAAGCTCGCAGGCTGGAGGACAAGGTGGCCAAGGTGGCCGCAAAAAAATGCTCAGTGGAAGAGGTTTCGACTCTACACAAAGAGCTACAGGATTGGTTGACTCATGATGAGAAACCAACCGAACAGGTAATTTTTTTTTTGATGTCAAAGATTTGCGGTGCCGCTAACATCAATCCGCAGCTTTCTTCTTTGGCCTTGAGTGCTGCGCTGCTCAGGGCAATTTTGATGAATCACTTCGCTCATTCTGAAGCTACGAAAATGGCAAAGGGAGTCGAGGCCACCCTAAAAGGGAAGCTAGATGACATAGAATTGACCGTCAGCAAGCAAGAAGCCGAACTCAAACAGTGCGTCATCTTCTATTATACACTTTACTTGGCTGACTCTTCCTCTACAGACAAGTACGTCATGCTTGACCAATCCATCTAATGCATGCTGCTCACCTTGAATTTTTTTTTCTTATAGCAAGCCCTCTATACCCAAAAAGTACAAGAATGCCAAGCTCTTCGAGTAGAGCTTAGTCGTTATACTCTTAAGTCCGCTCCATCTACACCCTCCCCTTCCCGCCCCAGTACCGCCGCTCCAACTGGACTGAGCGAGCGTCGACAGTCCGTCTCTTCATCGGCAGCATCAGCGTACAACGTACCACCTATGCCCTCCATGCTCTCGCGTTTCGCTTCTACTCATTCTCGAAGCGCCTCTGTCGCAGGTGGCTCGCGACCAAGCACCCCTGCACGTACGGGTGCACCGTCTATTAGGTCTGAGAGGTCTGAGACCCCTATGCAAGCGCCGCCGATGTCATCTCGCTTACGCTCCACGTCCCCCATCCCGCCATCGCGGCCGCGAACCATCTCCGTCACCGCGACGTCACCCCAAAAAATTATTCGTTCACACTCCGATGAGCAGGAGAGGGAACGGGAACGAATTCACGAACGTTGGATGCCATCACCGAACGTTGCATACAGCCCTCCGACAGGCAAAACTGTCAATTATCCACCCTACTTCGGTTCGTCCCCAGCTCCCGGCCGTGCCCGCGCCTCATTCTCAACAAATGCTGCTTAAATCTGTTCATTGTTTTTTTTTCACTTTTCGTTGCTTGGTTTTCAGTTTAGTGGTCTCAGGACCTACTACTATACTGTCTCATATTGCTGTCTCTCGCCTAGTTCTCGTCTCTCATCTCTTCTATCCGTTTCTCTCTCGCATCTTCCACTGCATTCGCGCTGCTCCTTATAGTACTAATATTCTGTTTCCTTGTATCCTATCCATTTCGCCTTTCTTGTCCTCATTTGGCTTTAGCAGGATTTCTCAGCCATACCCTTTTTTTGCCGCTGTTACTTATTCCCTTTGAACAGTTCATCCATCGATAAGGAGCGCGCTTTATAGTCGTGCGTTTGATTGCACAGCACATACTTCTCTGTAGCATTGTGTCCTTTCCTCATTTCGTGCTTTCCGCTCTATTTTTCCCTGTCATTAGCGTTCCTCGCTATCGCTTATTACGTCCCATTCCTCTGCCCAGTTTCCATTCCATCTGCTCCCATCGATTCCCCCTAATTACCCGTTGAAACATTTCTCCACCGCCACCCTCTTCCATCCCTGACAATATACCGTATCTCGTCTTCCATCCTAACCTCCGCCGCCCTCCCGATATACCATATCTCGCTATCAGTTCTTTGATTTTTCACGACCAGTTTGCCGATTTTAGTTTCTGCAGGCCCCTTTACGGATCTTTGATGATTTTCAGTACTTACATAGTAGTACATGACTCGTGACGTTTCTACATAGACGAATGATGACTCGATCTTCATTCACCCCGTTGTTGTCGGCAATTACATATCGTGGTTGTTTCATTCCACAGTTACAAGTTCTGAAGTTTGGCTTCCATTGCAAGATGCTGTTGGATTCTCACAGGGACGACGTATTACAGTTCAAGGATTTCAAACCGCTAACGTTCAGAGCGCTTCGAGTGTCGTAAACTAGGGGCATTGTGCTAAGTCCATGGCCATAATCACATGCTGTCGAAGCAACTACGAAAAGGTGTGAACGCCGCGTATCTGAGGCTCTACCTACTTCGCCAAATACCTTGTCTGACTTCGTGTCCGCTTATCGTCCTACGCCTTCGTACAGCCGATCCGCGAGCACTCAGCACGCCGCTAAATAACATCCGTACCATTTTAGGTCACGGACAAATTAATAATTGTCCTGAACTCTGTCTCTACTGCGTGTTGTCCATGCTGCCTTCCATAACGGGCAGAGCCGAAGAAAACGAGGTATACGCATCATCGGGCCCTAACCTCACCCAAGAGCTACTTATCACCTCTGCGTTCTGCCATTTTCTCGTCGGATATTACGCGCGAGACATTTCCAGGGTTATGTTTTTTTCGCTCGCCTGCAACGTTGCAAACGCATGTACAAGCTTAAGGCGGTGGTAGACCTTTTGTTCACGACAGGATGAGTGAGATCGTGATGCTTTCTTCTTCTTTAGCCGCTACATGTGTAATTAAGCGTTATCGCACTCCGCTCTGCCGCGTATCGTATGTACACGCTGCGCACGCACAGCTTGGCTTTTGAATGTACTTTGGTGACGTGAACGATGACATTCTTAACATCCCTAACACGCGATTGCTGGGCGGTAGATGATATATGGGATTTTAATTGAAGTCGAGGGGTTGTGCAATTAATCGGTGGGCGGTGGCTCATTGATTGAGGCGTCGATCTTCCTCGATTGCAAGACGTTTTAATGTGCTTGCACAGGGACCAATCGACATTCTTTAATGCTTTGTCGTTGGTAAAATTACCGATTCCGGGTAGTAATAGTTCTGATTGGTTCATTGTGAGTTCGCTTCTATCAGTATACACCTGGACACACTGGAACTGTTGTATACGTATCAGATATTTCTGGCATGCCGATACTGATGTATGTCGTGTTATTGATTGTGTCACGATTCATTCTGCGTCAGGATCACCGCCAGCTCATCATGACAACACGAATAATTATCATTCACAATCGCTCAAGATATCATTCGGTACAGTTTATGTATTAATACAACGACAAGAAATTCAATCACATACATCCATAGTCTAAGCAAATAGTTTAGCGTGGGTGGCCGGCAGGAGGGGTCTGGAGTCAAGGAACGGATCCTGATTAGAAAGGCGCACGAGGATATCAAATCGATAGCTTACGCTCATGCCCAACGCGCTTGCGATTTTGTTGTATTCGTCACTCGTGGGGGTCGCAGTGCCTGCGCAAACTGCGTGCATTGTCAGTCAACGAACCAGGTCGAGGGAAGTCATATCTACACCCACTTTGGGACATGCGGGTCGCGTCACTGCCAGTTACATTGGCGAGCTGCTGCGAGGTCATACCTGAGGGGGTCGATTATATTATCAGTATGCAAGTGATATGTACAGGGCAATGCGCACCCTTTGCAGTGAGAGCGGCGGAGAAGGGCTGGCAGACAGTCATGGTATGGTTGAGATGATGTGGGTTGCAGGATAAGAGACCTTTGATAGCTCTTGATAGATTTGATAAGTTTATATACCGCTAGGCGTCGGTCGTTGCCACGTATACTCTTGATTAATCCATATTGCGGGGCTTGATTGTGAACAGGTGACCGGGTGGAGCTGCCGAGGAAACCTAAGTAGGGTCTGAATCTAGTTTATCTGATAAGATTTGCTGCAAATGCACAGGATTTTAAGCTTGTTGAATCGGTCAATGACATCGCTTGAGGAACGGCGACGGCGGGATCGTGACAGGATAGAGTAAAGCATTGATCAGGATCACTTGACTGCGGCGGGGTATTAGCGCTAGTATAATTTTGTCAACATGATATGCACGGATCTTGTAAGAGCCTGAGATATCACGGAGGATCTTCCTTCGATGTGGTGACCCTGAGGCGGCTGCACATTGCATGACATCATGCAAGGTCATTCGGTGTTACTTACATGGGGAATGGCTCCCGCTCCAATCATATATTTTATCGTTGGGACATTGAACGTACCTTACATATTGATGTAGTACATTGAGGGACTTCCAAGGAACACTAATAGTTAGCCATGTAAGCTGATTGGCTTGATAACGATAATTTTCAACTTGAGGTATTATTTCAATTTATTTGTTCATATTTGCACCGTTCCCGAAGCGCCACAAACCTTGCTTCAGATTCCTCGACTCCAAAGGTCATACCGCTGCATATACCTCAAGTTCGCCAAAATGGTGCGTAAATTGTCTCGTATGTCGTTCTACGGTGTAGAAACCCATAGATTATGGCTTTGTTTCACATTTTGGTCTATTACTGGGGTGGATTTGTGAGCTGACTTTTGGATGCATAGCCGCCGAAGAAAACCAAGGTCGCCAAAGACGAAAACACTGTTTCGCTCGGTCCTCAAGTTGCTGAGGGAGAGCTTGTTTTCGGTGTCGCCCACATTTACGCCTCTTTCAATGACACCTTCGTCCATGTCACCGATCTTTCGGGCAAAGAAACCATCTCCCGTGTTACTGGTACGTGTACTCCGCTATCGTGATTTAGATCGTTAACTTCATTAATCGTGGATAGGTGGTATGAAAGTGAAGGCTGACCGTGACGAATCGTCCCCGTATGCTGCCATGTTGGCTGCTCAGGATGTTGCTACTCGTTGCCGTGAGGTCGGCATCACTGCCCTCCACATCAAGCTCCGTGCAACCGGTGGTACTGGCACTAAGACCCCTGGTCCCGGTGCCCAGAGCGCCCTCCGTGCTCTTGCTCGCGCTGGCATGCGCATCGGGCGTATCGAAGACGTCACCCCCGTGCCTACGGATTCCACCAGGCGCAAGGTATGCACTACTTCTCAAATTTTGACTTGACTTTCTTATTAATTTCCTGACAGGGTGGTCGCCGCGGTCGTCGTCTGTGATTTTCTCGTCTTCGCGGTTTCATTATTGCCATGAGTTTCCCGAAGAGCCAAAAGTTGCTAACATGTTGTCGCATGTACTTTTGTTACAAATGATATGTCGCCGCTCGACGCGCATCAGGTTTTTACCTGCCCCGCGGTCGTCCACCTGTTTGTGTCTCTAGTATCGTGCTGTCAACTCCATTGTGCTTCACATCGACTGGTGATGAGCATGAAAAATGCGTGAAACTGCATTTACCAAATCTTAAGTACGATGTTTCTTCGACCCGTTGAATTAATTTTGTCTAGGTTTTATGAACATACTGAGACTCGCAAAGTTCTAGCGTTACTAGGTGAGCGCCTAGAGAGGCTGAGAACCTAGTGATAAAATTGTCGACACAGCTGTGCGATGTGGGGTCTCCCCGTTCTAGGACAGTTAGGAGGTGATGCGACGACGAAAATGTAGGGACGAAGTCCTCACTCTTCAGTTACTTCATCTCCCATGGCCGCGCCCTTTGGGAGTGATGTAAGACCACAGCACAAATTGCAACGAAGGATAATCGAATACTGGTGCATGTGCCTTGTTCGCTGTCGTGTTATGGACGTTAGCCCAGCGAAAGTAAGCATGTTATCATATTCATATTTTCTGCGCTAGCAACTATGATGTGGCATGAAATTGTGAAA
This sequence comes from Rhizopogon vinicolor AM-OR11-026, assembly GCA_001658105.1. Taxonomy (NCBI): domain Eukaryota; kingdom Fungi; phylum Basidiomycota; class Agaricomycetes; order Boletales; family Rhizopogonaceae; genus Rhizopogon; species Rhizopogon vinicolor. The sequence continues at coordinate 22,953 of KV448254.1, read as the reverse complement.
TCTGGAGAGGGCGATAGAGCCTGTCGAATGCAAGCTTGATGCTTGCATTCGGAAGCAGCGACAGGTGAAATTGAGTGTGGCACAAAAGGGTCGAGAATGGCCGAGAATGAGCGAACCGCAACAAGTCTTGCATACTGCGAAGACTCGAGTGCTCACTGAAGTCCCTAGCCGTAGAAACTGCTTACGTCTAACAACTTAGAGGCCTCTTAGACAAGTTGCAGTCCCCAGTGACAACGCGGACGAGCACCGTCTCAGGTGGACGTAGTGAAGGACTGGTTCTACTCACAATGTATCAGAGTACAAGCTGTTGTCTAATGTAAACTATGCATGTATACCTCCAATGGGCTGTGAGGTCTAGCGTGAAATGTGGGTATGTGACAATGCATCATGAATAAGTCTGCTGGAAGAGCTGGATCTGCTCGTCTTTGCTCAGCCCCATGCGACCCCTCCAATTGCGCGGACAAGTAGGAATTTCGTCGGGGTTGAGAGGACGTGCTGGCAACGCAAGAATAGCATCAAGAATTTCTGGGACATCTGTGGGCTCTACTTCACCTAACCTATGCAATTAACAAAAAATAAACATGCGTGCACAAGACAGAAACAGACACCAAGACGTACCATTCTCCGTGAGGATACACGAGGAGGTTTGCTGCGTATCTAGCATTGCGCGTGAGCGATTGGGCTTGGGCAGGATCGATGCGACGAGTGCGTACTTGTGCCCGCCCACGTGGGCTACCTCCGCAAGCTTGATCCGGGTGCTGAGATCACTGGGGTTGGAATTCCTACGCTTGCAAAGCTCGTCTCTTATGGCCTGCGCAACTGCTCCCCCAGTATCTCCGCACCGACAATCGCGCGCACCGTGAGTGCAGACGTATAGATGCACATCATCCGAATTCGCGGGTGTAGCTCCAGAAACACTATCAATGGCCTCAGCATGTGCCCTCAACTGCTCTCCCACTTCATCAACATTTTCCATTGATACCATAGCCTCCAGCTTTCCTCGAGGATTCGTAAACGCTGTGAGATGATATTCCTGCTTGTCCTCCTCCCCGGGTGGTCTTGCAGGGACAGAAGTCTGGTCCTCGGACCAAGCAAAATTAACAGACCCACCCCATTTCGCGGTGCGTAGGAGGAGTGCGCGCTGAGTGGGAGTAGCATATTTGGCGGGATACTCGCTCGGCGGCTGCGGGGCGTGCAGGAAGATGTAGCAGCGGTGTGGAGGCGCTGTGCCCACAAGCTCCGGTGTGGATCTGACAGCGGTGGATAGCGTCCGCGCAAGCGTTTTCAGGACGCGAGATGTTATCATTTATGAGGTTCGCAGTGCGCAGTACATGGTCTAGTGCTATGGATCATTGGATATCGAGTGCGTGATCATGCACGTGACCGTCACGAACCAATATTCGAAAGTGGTTTACACATGTGTTACCACATCTTTCTATTCAGTAAATTTATCCATGTCTAATACAAAGTAATCAATGATCTTAAATCCCACTCCATTCCGGAGCTCGTGTCCCTTTGCTTTCAGTTCTGTAATCATGACTCGGACTCCACAGTCTTCCAGCCTCCGAACACCTTTTACAGCTTTTAGAACGTTGATAGCCACCATGCACGGTAAAACGTCCTCCATCCCTCCTCATCGATTATTCTCTTCCCGCAATCAACCAGGCCAACATATGGCTCTCTTTCCGTTGTTCTCAGGCTGTATTGGTTGTTATCGAAGGGGACGAAAACCTGAAAGACAATGCACATACCTAATAACATCCTCGTCGGCACCATAATGTTGATAGTGAGGAAGTAACGGAGTATGCTCCTCCTGAGAGACGGTGTCGAATTCCAGCGCTGTGTCGTTCCGTTGAATAGACAGTCTGGTGGTAATGACTTTCAAAGGAGGGAGAACGACTTTGCCCAGAATCAAGAGGACGAGGGCTATGACGAACTTGTCGAGCGGAATCTCTTCATTGCGAGGTATATCTGGGTTCACGAGTTCAGGGAGATGCAGCTGCCAGATCGACAGCAGTAAGAGAATGACATAGGCGGTGTGTGCAACTTGGGCAGCAACGAAACCAGGCGTGAGATAGAGAATCCAAGGTCGTCGACGCTCAGCAGGAGTCAGGAGAATACGGAGTGAGTAAATTACATCGAAGTATGGCAGCTTATGTGGAGTGGTTATTGCGCTAAGGTCGGAGTTTACAGGTCGTCAGAAAAGAGTTGAATGAATTAAGCTTACCGGTTGGTAATAATTACAAGTGGAAGATATGCAAGCACTGCGAAAATGCTATAGACAAGCAGGCAGATGGCACCGACATCAGGGACGCTGTATGTTCCGTGGCGAATGTTATTGCCATTCAAGAAAATCATCAGGGCTTCGGAGAGAATGATGATGAGAGTGATCAGCATCGGCACTGGGCGATATATGTAAGACGTTGCATGACAGTACTTGCGGGGAGCATACTCAATCCCCTGTATAGTCCTGGCCGGCCCTAAAACACGTATAATCAGAGAGCTGTCGTCTTATGATAGTGCGTTACCGACCTCAATGCCGTGCACCCTTCTTAGCACTCCAAAGAAGGATGTGATGACTGGACCAGTATGGGGCTGCACGTCGCCCTCTTTGTGGTTGTAGTGCGCCCTCCAACGCACCCCTGTGCCAAGTAGCGGTACCACATAGGCCAGGGATGATAAGGCTAAGTATCCTGCCATAATCATCATATAGAGATGGTTAAGCATGATGGTTGCAACAGGAAGAGAACCGTTCAAGTTGTTATGTAGTGAGGCTTGCTTGTAGTGGGGCAGCCCTGACTATATACTTGGGGCTGTATTACTTTGTCATTTCCACAGTGCGACCAGGTGCGGCATCAGGTCATAGCGACCAAGAAACGCTGATTCAGAATTTCAAATTGCAGTTTTTGTGCAGAATCCCTTCTTTGGCCATAGCAACTAAGTATACCATCCGCGGTCTGAAATCCCAATCCATTCCAAACACACATCGACACATACAAGCTATATTATACTTTCTCAAAAGGATCCAATGTTCTTCCTATCCTGGCTACCAACACCACGTAACAGATCACAGATAATCCAGTGTCTCGTGTCACTTTGTTTCATCTCCGTTCTGAAAGAGCAAGTTGATCTTTCAGCCTCCGATAATCTTCTTGCAGCCTTTATAACTTCTACAGCCACCATGCACGGTACAACGTCTTCCATCCCTCCTCATCAATTATCCTCTTCCCGCAATCAACCAGGCCAACATAAGGCTCCCTGTCCGTTCTCAGGCTACATTGGTTAATTGTTATCTAAGGGAACGAAAATCAAAAAGACAATCTACATACCCAATGACATCCTCCTCGGCACCGGCATACTCCGTTACTTTCTCACCGTCACTGTCCTCCTGTGTCATGGAGTTCAATTCGGGAACTGCGTGATTCCGTTGGATAGAAAGTCTGGTAACAATGACTTCCCAAGGGATGATAATGGCTTTGCTCAGAACCACGACAGCAAAAGCTATAGTGAATCTGACGGGTGAAATCTCTTCAAGGCGAATTATAGCACCTGGTTTCACGAATTCCGGGAGGAGCTGCCCGATCAACCGCACGAAGAGAACGCCATAGGCGGCGTGTGCGACCTTTGCAGCGAGGAGACCAGGTGTGAGATAGAGAATCCAAGGTCGTCGGCGCTCAGTGGGAGTTAGGAGAATACGGAGTGAGTAAATCACATTGAAGTACGGCAGCTTATGTGGTGTGGTTATTGCACTGAGGATGGAGTATTTTAGAGGTCGATAGAAAAGAGTTGAATAAATTAAGCTTACCGGTTCGTAATGATCTCCAGCGGAAGAGATACAAGCATAACCAAAATGCTGTAGGCAAGCATGCCAACAGCACCACCATCAGAATCATTGTTCATTTCGTGGCGAAGGTTACTGTGACTCAATAAAATCACCAGGAAGAAAGGAATGACACGAAACAGCAGCGATGGCACTGGGCGACAATATGTAAGATGTTGCATGATGTTGTTATTATTATGTGGAGCATACTTAATCCCCTGTATAGTCCTGACCAACCCTACAATGTTGCACAATCAGAGAGCTGCCGTTTTATGATACCGTGTGGATTACCAACCTCGATTCTGTATATCCTTCTCAGCATCCCAAAGAATGATGAGATGACTGGGCCAGTATGGTGCCCCCCTTCAAGTTCGCCCTCCGAGTGAAGTTGCAGACCCTTTGGGTTGTAGTGCGCCCTGAAGCGTACCCTTGTGCCAAGTAGCGGTACCATCACGGTCATGGATAATGCCAAGGATCCTACCACAGTCAACATAGCAAAAAGTTCAGGCATGATAGTCGCAGCGGGAAGAAACGTTGGGTTGAGGTGGTGTAGTAGACTGAGAGGTCGCCTACGGAATATGGTATTCAGTACAGAAAATGTCAAATTAATGGTATGCAGGACGAGTGGTTGAAACGGACACAAGCCTTAAATAAACTTCAATCCGCAGTCCATGATTTTAAGCACCATTTTCGTCACTCAAACCTGTGCGGATTGAGTGTGTGATTCTTAGGCAGTCATGTATCGGACTTTGAGTGGCACTCTCGAGCGGAGCATCGAGTGAGAGAATGTTTGCATTGAATGCAATGATTGATAGTTTTTGGGCGGAGCCCTAAGGTACCCGGCGATAGTGGCCCTGTGCAAGAAGGAGCCGAGGTGAGCTGCGAGGGCGGCTGGGCAACCTCGCAACCACAGACTCAGCAAGTAGGTACCAACAATCCGGGCCCAATAAAGAAGAAATTTAACTAGTGCTGGTAAGGTATAATGTAGGCTGCGAGGAACTGAGAGACAGCGAAGGGTAGGGGGTGGTGGGTGGGGAAAACAAAAGGCACAAGGCAGCGCCGCAAGCGGGCTGGAGCCTGCTGAAGTGAGGCGCGAGCACGGAGACAAGAGAGGTCACGTGCCACACTATCGTTGACATAAAGTCCTTATTCTAGCCCTACACTCGTACCTCGTTTCATGATAGAATGCCCAGTGTGAAATTGGGACTTTGTAAGCTTGTTAGATAGGTGATTCTGGCGTCACCCGATTCCCTAGATTTCCAATTGTAATAGAGTGAGCGCTTCCAGTAGCCACGTCGACGATCTGAAATCCCACGTCGGCATACAAGCTATACCGCAGATTTATCCTCTCCTGGATTGTTCTGATGTCTCCCCATTCTCGTTACTACCACCACGAAGCAGAAAATAAGTAACCCAGCAAACCCCACGACTCCTCGTGTCCTATTGCTTTCAGTTCCGAAGACTAAAGTGGCAAAGGCAGCGGCAAAAGATACTAGGCTAGTGCGAGTTCAGACACTGCCCTTTATGCGAGCAGCGTGAGCGCTTACCCCCACATCAATAGTCCATATGGCAGGCCATAGGTTATGGCCAGCATCTCTGTGCCAAAGAAAGATTGCGACATACTTGTCAGAAGCGCGTCCTGTCCTCGGATTCAGCCATTGATCATCATGGATTGATGCTCTTACGGCTTGCTCTACTGAACCGCCATCCCTCGTTTGATTTTGACGAACTAAGAGAAGTACGAGGATGACGACTCCAATGCTGCAAGCCACGGATAGGTAACTCAGTAATTTGGCGGCGGCCTGCACAGTTGTTATCGCCAGAAAGGCAACGTTAGCATTGAGAATGACCGTCGCCTGAAATAAGTCTTCAGCGTGTGCCGATTACACATGTTCCCACAAGGAAGCCTCACCGAGAGCGCCAATCCAGCCCACTGGTCACCAAGTTTCCCGATAAATTGCTTCCACAGGACGCGATTGATAATCCTATCAACCCAGATTACCTTCAGATCTTTTTGGTGGGTCTGAGGTGCACCAAAGAGCAGGATAGAAGCAAAAATGAACAAGATCGACTGGTGTTCATGATCCTGGGAGTAGATTGTCTGGTCGGAATCCAGCCTTGCACCTGGCTGCCCGCAGAAATTGAAAAATTTTGCTCTGGCTATTGAAGCATTAGCGAAAATCGGTAGAGTCTCCGGGTACATACTGAACTCGGACATGAATCGAGCTGGAAGAAGATACGTTCAGAGCCTGCAAGTATGTAGTTTACAATATCAACACACCCACAACACATCTCGTGTGTGCAAACGATCCATCGACGGTTCCTTCAAAATGAAGCACCACTAGTATAGATCGTGACCATAACTGACAGTGCTTGCTGAATTTACCTTCAATGTTATTAACGAGGTCCAACATACTCTCCAGCTCTTCTTTCTCAAACGGAGCTACGGATGTCAAAGACGTGATAGTAACTGTAATAGGCATAAACATCAATGGCTGACGCAAGGATATACGATGTGATATTTGAAATTACTTGCTGCAGCATGGATGATCATTTGTTTAAGTTCCTCCAGAACAACTGATGTCACCCGATTTTTGAGCGGAAAAAGTTCGCAGTGAGTCCTTGAACCGGCTTGAAACGATACGAAATGAATGAGAACTGTTGACAACGTCAGAAACCGCTTCTAACGACACAAAATAATGTACCATGTCTGTTCCTCACCAGTACTCAGCTTCGACAGCATATTCTAAAGTCATGTAAGTGGGCGTACAGAACATGCGGGAGATAGCAAGAGGTCACACACTGATATGACCCATGTTCCGCACCCGTCTGACATTGCCGAAAATTGGCGTTGCATCAAAGTGTTCTAGCCAGAAGATACACCGCATGTCCGGTTCAACGAAATAGTAGCCGCAGGTGTTATCACTTCTATTCTCAATGACTAGTTCTGTCTTGCCGGTGACATCTATGTTTGGGTTGGCTCGGGCGTCATGATATAATTGATCCGCGATTGCCTCAATCGCTGTGAGAGTTGACAGCTGCGATAAGTCAGCATCGGTATAGATTCGCTGCCGCACACTCATCAGTGATTCCAACTATAGAGTATCGAATCCGAAACCTACCCGCGTACTGTCGTAGTAATACAAGGCACCCTCAGGGTGCGTAAGTGGTTCCCATCGGCTGGAGGGTGGTTTGCTTCAAGTCAAGTTGGCACAATCGGCTCATAAGTAGTCGTATCAGATAATAGATACATACTCCTCGAACACCTTGTTGCCCGGCTCGATAAACACCCGTCTCTTAACCTGGGGCCTACAAAGTTATTAAAAATTGGGAATGGATGCCGAAAGCGTATCATATCGACTTACATTGCCCGAGTCCTGTTGTACCGCCTTACCTCAGATGCGGAAATAGGTACCGGTTTGCGTGTCGATGCGATAGACTGAGAGGTAGCAGATGACGAGACAGATATACCAGAACATGAAGGGTTCACGTTGCTGCTCGGTGTGGTACATGTACCATTTGCTGTAGCGGCCGAAACTGGACCAGCAGAGCGTACTGGAGATGGGGGCAGATTTTGTGGGATCAACGAACTAGGACTGGTGACTGTGATATGAGGTGCTGTTCTATAGACGGTGTGACTACCTCAGTGTCTCATTGCTTCAAGGTGTTGACGGATTAGACATACAGTGACAATGGTTGAAGAGGATGGCTTGTTGGTAGGATTGAAGAAAGAGACCCACGGGGTCTTAATTACAGGCGAAGATGGTCAACGCCAAATTTGAAAGGCAGAACAGCACATTTTCAGACGAACCGGCGTGCCCAGATGTAGTCCAAGGCTGTACTTCGCGTCCCTCTGTGGTTTCCTGAACTTGGGGGAACGGCTGACGGAGAAGACATGGAAGACGAGTACGCCGTGCACAAAGCAAGGATGCTGTGATATTAGCTGAAGCTGACCTCGCCCATGATGCACTGGCATGAGCGCCTACTCGACTTGGAGCCACGTGGTCTGCGTGCCCAGGTTGTTAAGTATGGACTCGGAGGTCAATGACTCATTGGAGAATTTTGGAGTTTTGAAGGATCCCGTGTACGCGCACAGGACTTCATGAATGTTTAGTCTTACACTGTGTGAGCCGTATTTGTAACTGGTCTCCCTACGCTGTTGCCAAGTACATGCACACGAATACAAGCTAAAAGCTCGGATGCTAGACGAGACCCAGACATGAAATCCTGAGATATGGATTGCAAAGATCATGGGTTGTCGATGTATCAATGTATAAGACCATATATGTATAATGAAGTTTGTTCCATCTAAGTAATGGCGAGAGCTACTACTACCAGTAGCATGAGTTGTAAGCCGCGTGTGTTTTGGTTCGGTTAACGGATCGAACACGAAAAAACCTTTGTGATGTGACTTCAAGCCTGGGCCTGCACGTTAAGGCAAGTGACAGGCAAATCAAACGCAAGCACTCTGCACACCAAACCCGAACATACGACTTATAGGAGTCACATACCTTCGCATTACAGTCTGCGCGCGACTAGTATCCCTGCGCTTCAACGCTCATCGGAAGCGCCTTCGGCATAGTCATAGCAGAGGTTCTCGCATTCACATAACTCGCACTGGTCGATGTAAGAGCAAGAGACGTAGAATGGCCGGTCACTATGCTGAAAGCGCATGAAGGTGCCGAGGTCGCATGCCCACGCTTCATGGTACAGACACGACACGACACACCTCAGCTCGTGCACTCCGGGGGACCAACAACAGAAACGGCGCTTGGGAGGCTCGGCACGTGCGGAATCGTTGTAGGTAGTCATGAAGTCACTGGCAAGAGGTCGGGTACACGAGGAATGGGCGGGACACTGACGGGACGATCGCTATATTCGAACATATCCTCAGAGTCCGTGCAACACTAGGATTCCATACTTGAAAAGGCATGCGGCGAGGTGAGTAAAGCACTGTCGACAAGCGACAAACCATCAAAAAGAGCTGAGGGCTGTGAGTGAGGCCTTGCCATGAGGCTGATTGTTTGTCGTTGTTATGAGACGCAACCCGTGTGATCGGCATCCACTCTCTATAAAAATGCAAAGCTCCATATATGTTCTCTGCACATCATGGTACATTTCCCGATGTACTGAGTGATACTATGCAACTGCAAGCGCTGCGTATTCTGATTCGAGCGGTTGTACTCCTTGCCGAGTGGTGGCTCCGCGGCCCGAAATTGAATAGGTCACTCCAACGAAAATCACTGAATCAAGTCACCCCCGTTCTCACTGGAAAGCATGACACGTATTTCTTAAGTTAACCAACCTTTCTACGGCTGATAGCTCATACTTGGTACTGAAATGCATCTGTCGTCAGCTGATGCACTGGCGCTGTCCACAAGGGCATAATGCATGTACAGGATGCGTTTGACACCACCCAATGCCGGTGCCGGCGTCACCCCCATTCTAGGATACACTCTGCTATATCACTGTCATGATGCAATGCAGAAGAGCATTTACGGAGCCGACGTGTGACTCACGGCCACCGAACCTCTTTGATTTTTCAAAAATCAAAACCCAAGCCACAAGCAGGCCCTATCTACAGGTGCGCACGTTTGGTCTCAGCAAAACCTTATGGAAAGAAGTCTCCGCGAATCGGCTTTCCTTGCTCTTCATTCTGGTGCTCAAATCTTAGCCCTTCGGGAATCTCCCATCAAAAATCGTTTGGTTGTGCGTCACTCGACGTGATATTATTCACACAGTTTCTAGCTTGCCGGAGCAAGCCGTTTCAAATCTGCAGTTTGACTTTGGTTTATGCCCCAGCTACTATGGTGATGCATTTACGGATAAAAGCAGATATCAAGGTCAAGTATTCTTCATGAACATGTCCCTCCTCAAAATACCACTCCTTCTCTTGTCTGCTATCGCAGTGCATGTGTCAATAACAGCCCCACACCACCCCTCAAGCAATGAGGTTGTTCACAAAAGCTTTGTTGAATGGATTATCGTGCAGGACGTCAAATACGGGCTCCCGATTACGAAGGTAAGTATTAGCATTATTTTCTGTGGTCCTGTCTGTTGGAACTATATTCCAGGCAGTTACTTGGACTATTACTTTGGCAGAAATCGCCATTACTGCCTCTCACGCGATAGAACTCAACGCACTCCCCAGCGTGATCCAACAGGCGGTCGATCCGCTTCGAAGGATTCAGGACATGTCTATTACTTCCCCTGTCCTTCTCGGTACCGCCCTTGTTGTCGCGGGAGGATTTATCCGTTGGTGGTGTTTTCGAACACTTGGTCGTTTTTTTACATTCAAGCTCAGTGTCCACAAGGGACATCAGCTTGTCACGACCGGACTGTACGCGGTCGTACGCCACCCCGCCTACATGGGAACTATTATACGGTCCATCGGCATGCTGATCTTGTACGGATCGGGTGGTTCATTGCTTCGTCGCTCTGGGGTTTTAAACATTCCTGGACTAACAACTTTCGGACTGGTATTTCTGGTGGGGAGATTCATCGCTGTGTTAAGCCTTGTGGGTAGGATCAGCCATGAGGAGGAAGTCATGAAAACGATCTCCAGAGATGAGTGGGAGGGCTGGGCTAAGGCAGTCAGGTACCGGCTTATTCCTGGCATCTACTAAACCAAATGCACTTGCCATACAATATACCCGAGTCTATAGGGAGTATATTACTGCGTAACGTTGTCACGGTGATTCCAGGAGGCTGTATTCTTGTCTCGTATCTGCCTCTTAAACAAAAGGAACGTTATCAAAGTCATCTCATGTTCGTCAGGGTGGCGCGTCTAAAATGGCCGGCGGGAACGGCAGACTGGTGGGGTACGCATTACACCAGGGCATTCGCGCACCCAGAGATGCATTAGTATAGTAGCATGTATTGTCCTCCATAGATTCTAGCTCTCGATAGGACATTGGAAACACACAAAAAACAGAAGGAACGACTGTCTTCCTAGGGTAACATAGCCGTCAATGGTTTGGAGTGTGATTTTCCGCCAGAATGCCAGTGCGTAGCCGCCATCATGTTCTTGAGACGAAAATACTTCTTCTCACCCCCATTTATTGTTTCGCTAGTCTAATATCGACAGTACATGTAAATATCCTATTCTGTATGTTCGAGTCCGGTACATAAATAAATGTCCATTGGCTTGCGTGTTTGTCAGGGAACCACACGAAGCGTTGAAAGCTGGCCTGGAAGCTGACGTGGGTAGTGTGTGGGTGCGAGGGCGCTAGGCGTGGAGTGGATCGCGATACGTCGCTGGGGGAAGGAAGCTGACGAGGCGGAGCTTGGCATGCGCGCTTATCTGTTGTCTTTCGCAGAAATCTGGTGGCGTAAGATTTCCAAAGTTGCGTTCTGGCAGGCGGATGTCGGCGATGTAATGGAAGAGATGTGGTATTATCTAAGGTGGCATTGTTAAGCAGGGTGCGCAGGTTATATGCGCGGTTGGGTATCCTTGCTTGGAGTGCAGCTCCCTGAGTGCGGACCCGGCCGTCATCGTGTATCGTCGATCTGTGCAGGGTCTCAATAACGTGCAAGTGTTCTTGTGGTTTTCGGCCTCCGCGATGAGTTTGTTAGCTCGAGAAGCCTTTGCGCTCGTGCCATCCTGCATTCTCTGAGAAGTATTGGAATTTTATCGAGGAACGTTAATCAGCCGCAACTCAGAAGGAGTTATCGAAGCGATCGGGGATGAGCTTGGAAAGGTTTTACCCTGGCCCATCAAGAGGGTACTCAAGTGAAACGACACAGGGAAGAAGTAGAAAGTATGGGATACCTTGTTGCAAACTTTGAATCAAATTTTGTTCCTCAGGTGAAGCTGACAGGGCAATCAACTGAACGGGGAGGACTACCGCCAGGGTCTTCAGCCTTCTGGGCCTTCTCATGGTGATTATAGGAAGCATGACGTACCACCCCGGAAAGCCCGGTCGTGACAAGTTGGCACCCCTGGTAGAGCTGCAATATGAATAGGAGTGCGAAAACACCACCAGGCCCAGCTGATGAATTCCCCCGCGGACCAAGTGAGGTACAAAAACGGAAAGGGGAAGTAATATGCATGTTCTGAGTCCTACGAAGCAGACCAACCGGTTTTGTATCATGTTGGGAAGAGTTGGGATGTCACGAGACTGGCAGTGGCGGCGGTTTCTGACAAACGAACGGCCCCGATAATTATCGAAGAGAAGGGTGGACAATTCCCCCTTTATGTTCCACAGAGCGGCTCACGAGACTGTTCGCGAGAATCATAGACAACATGAACAGGCTTGCGGCGCCAATGACCTACTGGAACTTTGCGCCGCTTGCAGATGAGCGTCTACAAAAGGAGAATCAGTTATAGCGTTGATATGGTTATGAGCAGACCTCGGATTATCCCCTAGCTCTTGAAGGGAGAGCGACAGAGTAGCTCTGGAAGAGTGCACGAATGGTTTCATCATTATATCCGGCAGGAAAAATCAGAAATCATACACGAGCCATATTATATGGACATTACGAATCGGCACTTGAGAGAGGTGTCGTAAATTTTGGCGAGGGTCTGTGTCACTGAAAGCGACCAAACCGCTGTGACAAGGGCTTGCATTCTAACCTTTCATTTTCTCTATCCTTCCAAATCACGCGCATAAACCTGAATATCTAACTAGTCAAATAATGAGCAGATCTTCCGCACTCCAGCACCTAGCAGTTTCTTATGCCCTCTTAACCATTATCATCGCCAATGGCCATTCGACATCTACTTCGTCGTGTCCTTCCACCGTTCTCCCATTCTCCTGCTCGACACCCTCCTTAAGATCTTTCCAGAAGCGCATGGCAACATCTCCTCGTGGGTTTCCTGCATCTTCAGGATTGCGCTGACGGAACGTGTGCAACGCGCTCCACGTGTTTAAGTACGAGAGAAGGTCATCCCACGTCATCTTCTTGCGCAGAATCACAGAGCGCGACGAAGGGAGAGATGGGTAGTGGTCGCCTGTGATGCTTAAGTACAGTGTCGCGCAAGTATGGACTAGAGACGGACCTGTGAAGAACACCCTCTCGAAATCTTTGAACGCGCCGGGCACAACCTCATTGCCTTCCGGAACCTGGACTAGGTGGTTCTCCAAGATTGAACGGCCGGGTTGCTGCCAGTATGGGCCGACCGTGTGTAATGGGTCGAGGCCCTGGGCATAAGCATTGATTCGATGGGCGAGTGACGGATGGCAGGTGAAGCGAAACTCGGAGTAAATCTAGGTGTAAGCAAATGATAAGATAGATTAGGCAAGTAATGGCTCGGAGACGGGAATGCGCACCCAGAACGCAGCACTTCCATTCTTCCTTAGCACCCTTGCGAGCTCGGGCCACATTTTGCTCCAATCAAACCAATGACATGCCTGAGCTACCACCACACCGATCTCATAAACAAAATGACAAGTTTCTCCTTAACGCACGCACCAGCAACAACCAGATCCACACCGCCATCTTCCAAGAACGGCAGGCTCTCTGCGCTCGCCTGTACATACTCATATTGACCAGTGCTCACAGGCTGTGCCTTGAGTGTAGCCTGAGCAACTTCAATCATCTTAGAGCTTGGGTCGACGCCAGTGATGCGCTTGAAGGGAGTGAGCTCGACTGTTGCTTGACCTGGAGTTCCGAATCAGAAACACCAACAGCATGTTAATATCGTTCGAGTCCTTCAATGGAGTATAGCTAGAACTGACCCGTCCCACAGCCAAGGTCCACTGCTCTATCCCATCTGGCATCCCTACTGCGCTCGTGATATTGTAATATGAAGTCAAACAAGGACCTGGGATAAGTGGGTCTGTAAGATGCGTAGGTGGCGGTGTTAAACGAAGCATTGCCGAAAGTCGCCATCACCGACAGGGACAGTGAGCATCCACGTAGTCAATGTAACACTTGGAGGATTATTCATGAGAAAGTATTTGAGAGGTATAAATACAAAAGTACTAGTGAGTCAGATGTCGAAGAATAGACGCTGTTCGGTGTTATCGGAAGTATCGGGGACCCGTCATAATTTTAAGTCCAGTCTGTATCTTACTGCTTTCATGTTTTATCTACTGGAGATTACTGATTGGCACATCGGATAACTCTAAAGTCTGCGAACAAATGTACAATCAATCAAAAGCCTTGAGTATCATAATTTCGAATGAACATACCAAGTAAAATGACGACAGTTGCTGCTCAGTCCTGGGATCAGGCCTTGTCACTTATATTTATTCAGTACTCCTACAAGGTGACTTTAGTGTCAGGCACTTCAATCTGCCTACTACAGCGTCCAAAGGCTATCTGTGCTCAAGACCCCCTCTAATATACCATGGCGCGACCTGCTCTTTGAATGAAGTTGCGGGAAATTTTCCACGAAGACGTTCATTGGGAATCCCTCGGTCAAGTTATTCCGGAAACATGAAGCTCGCCCTGGCCATTGACCACTGGACGTTCCACGCAGTCTCATGCATCAGCTGTTGGAGGATTGTCATGGATGTATCGCCCCACCTGGATGCCCGAAGTCCACCCGAATACGATGCCCAAAGCTGCAGCTGGGCTGAACAAGGAATGGCAGTCTTTCTCAAGTCTGACCTTGACCGCAACAAGATCGTATGGGCTGTCTTCTGAGGTTGTGACCAAGTCAGCAATCCCATGTTCGAAGGTATCATGGCTGCCGATACCGCCAATACTCGAATAATCCCGCAAGGGATAGATGTTAAATTGACCGAGAAAAAAGGACATGTCCACCTCTATGACGAAGCGATTGTTGGAGGCTTTCGCCGTATCTCTGGTGGATTGATAGAGCGCCTTGATTTCGTTGAGGCGTTGATAGAATATCCGAGATTCGACCATGGCAATAATGAGTAAGCTTTCGCGGATATCGCGCACGTCTTCATTGCCTTGGGTTAAAGTGTCAGAGAAGAATTTAGACATGCATAAGACAAGGATCCAACCGACAGCAGAGCGCAGCATGCGGCAGTGAACACGGCGACCCGATTCCCAAGCATCTTTCTGGCAGCTTTTCGAGCAGTAATGCGTCAATAAGCATCCTGAATATCGATAGGCTGTGACATCGTCTTCGGAGAAATTGCGAGAGCACTATTAATCAAGGATTTTAGTTAGCGACGAGAAGCGGAGTGTCGTTGAACACACCATCGAGCTACCACATTGATATTGGTAGAAAGGTACTCCTTCAGGAAGCTCGTATACATTGGATATGTCATGCGCCGAGGAGTAGACAGCTTGCCATAGCTCCCATAATACAGGGTCTTTTGAGGCTCATCCTTCAAGGCTGGCCTTATTCACTCTTTGAAGGGCGGGCCCAAAGGAGCGCAGCACTTTGAGAACACAAAGAACCGGGGAAGCGTATTGAGTAACCGCAAGTCTGAGTCGTCCTCACAGCGCCTGACATTACCAACACGTTCTGCTGGCGATGTCCCAGTCCGCAGGAGGTATCCCAGTAGACCATGCTGAAGAACTTGAGATATTACCGAAGCAGGGTCAGGTGAGTAGTTCATTGAATAGCCGACATAGCGACATGCCTTGTACAGTACATGCCGTCGCGTCGCCAGTCCTATATCTGGTTCACTATCCGAGCTGTTCCAAGCAGGGGTAAGGAGTCGTTCCCAGTGCGTTGTGACTACATGAAGGACATTACGAATTGCACCAATCCGAAGGAGTAGTTCTTGGCAACCGCCTCCAAAGGACTGCATGAAGATGATGGCCTGCGACAAGCTAGTAGCGCATACTATCATGATCGAGAAGTCGAGATTTCCACTTGTTCGTTCTAGGGGCTCTGGCATATTAGATATATCTTTAGCCATCCGACGAATGTATCGGAGGGCTAATGAGGCCATCGGGGTGGTTCCACCAGCAGCAGACGCGATGATGGATAGTGGTGCAGGCGCTGGGTATTCATTCAGGCAAGTAACACTGATCGAGCACAAATTTGCTCACATCAATGCAGCGAGAGTTTTATCTCCCGGGCGAAGAGGATCAGCGAAGACATCGCTCTTAAGTCTATCTATCTACGATGATCCAAATTCGGAAGGAAAAAAAGTCTGAACATCGGGGTTCGTCCTCATCAACTGGCAGTCAACCTCTGTGAATTCACAGGGCTGAAAGTGGATGCACGGTAATCCTAAGAGCCTCGTAAGTGCTGATAGAAAGGACACGAGGGAGGACGGGAGGTCCTTGCGAAGGTGGGAGGGAGTTGTTGCTAAAGAACTGCATCCACGAAAACAAGATCTCCCACTTCGACGCCACAGCGTCATGGACAAGGCGTTCTGTGTTATTCATATTTTTGCCGACATTTTGCAGATTTGCACGATACCATCCAGGGATAACTTGGCGAGTACGATCGCTGGAACAACATCAGGACTGACTCCGTCCGGAACAAGATATGCCTCCAGTTGAGCGTGAAAGACTGGAAGCAAAAGTGGCATGGCATCCCTGAGTTGATTGAGACGAGCGACAACGTATGGGAGGTCTTCGACCGAGCCACGTAACGCCCCAGAAACTTTATCCTATTATAAAGAATTTCAGGAATCCGAGGAATCAGGGCTATCCAGAGATTCAAAAGCACACCTGTATCAACCGAGGCAGAGTCCTGAGAGCTTCTCTCTCCCGTGCGCTGATTCTGAGTATCACTGGCACTGTGACGGAGATCCAGGTCCAACGGTATGTGGTATCAACGTCGGACAATTGACAACTAACATTTTTCAGATCTTCTTACCTTGAGTGTAATTAATCGAATTCAAAACCAGTGTTTTTTGTTGCTCTGATTATCTAATATGCAGCGCTATAATACCGCATAACTTGGACCGTGACAGCAGAAACTACTTAGCTGCCAGTGTGCTTTCTATGGACACTACATCGTTTGCAGTGGGCGCTCGAATACGGGGAATGTATGGCATGACTATGCCGAAAGTGAAAAGACGCGCTCATAATAGTACGCCAATCGATTACATGGCATTCGGTCCACCCAACGTCATATTATTGGCCTGCACAATGATCACCAAATGTATGTATTCACCTGCATACATCCCCCTCTCGTATTACATACAGATCATTGCAAATGAAAATGAAAATGCACATCTCACAGACCTACTGAATGTACGTGATCATGTTCTTTGACTCATCTATACCATCCATCCATCGCTATGTCTGATGCACGACCTCCTCCTGCTGCCAGGGACCGTAATCCAGCGTCTAAATCTTTCTCTTCGGTCAATGCAGTACACTAACAACAGCAACTCTCTTTCCTTCGTCACCTCCACAAACAACATCCCTCCTCTTTCTCGGGAATGCAGTTCCTTCGGTTCGAAATAACGGGTTTCATGATCCCCTGTATGTTTGTCTCCTTATTTTATGTCCTCTGCGGTTGGCTCAAGGGTTGCACTGCAGGTCACAACTACCTCGCCCTTGCCTACCAATCACCCTTGCCTCACAATCGCCCTCAATCTGACACGACCCAGGGACGGTCACGACTGTGTCTCGGCGAAAGCATAAGTTTCCACTGGCCCGTTCATGCAGGTCATGCACCATCGCATTGTCGATGTTCCTGTCGCGCAGAGGTAAAGAGCTGCGCTCAGTTGATATTCGGCAAGTCTCATAAATCAATTCACAGTGCAAAGCTGCAGCTGGTGCTCCTAAATGTAGCGGTCTACATGCGTGACGAAGACTTTGATTCTCCTTCCCCTCCACCTTCACAACTGTTGAAAATTCGTGCAGTGTCAATGATAATACACAGCTACAAACGTATGCCTAGCTGCACATCCTATCGCCTGCCACCACCTCATCGCACTGTCCGATCAGTGTCGCATCACTACAACGATTCAAAGTTTCGCACATCTTGTCATTAGTACCTCAATCAGATATATTTATGATCCCATCAAAGATTACCTCTGCGACGAGTACTGTGTTCCGCGATGGTCGCTCAGTCGATGTCAGCTCGAGTGCGCCTTCTTCGCTTTCTGCTGAGTCAATCCGAAACTCGCTGGCATTCCCTGGTCAGTGCTCGCATGATGATCTCCAGTCACTGTGTGTCCTGACAAATCTAATCAGGTCTCCAAGATACCTGGCTACAAGAAACTCGCCTATAAAGTGCAGTGTGCATCAATGTCTTACCAGATAAATTCCTCATACTTTTTAAATCGAGCGTCATGTCCTCCTCAACTTCCGCCCTGTTCTCTCCCATCCGGGTAGGCAACATGAGCTTGCAGCGCCGCATCGTGCTTTCGCCACTTAGCCGTTTCCGCGCACACTCAGATCACGTTCCAGGACCACATGCTGCAGCGTACTACTCTCAGCGAAATCTGTCCCTGGCACTCTTCTCACTACGGAGGGCACAATCATATCCTAGAATGCTGGTGGTTACGACTACGTCCCTGGAATATACACCAATGAGCAAGTCGAAGGGTGGAAGAAGGTGCGTTGTATCTTGGATATTGAATTGGTCGAACGAGAGCTGACGTAGCGGTTCACCCTGGACCACAGATAACAGATGCAGTCCACGAGAAGGGCTCTTTCATTTACCTACAGCTCTGGGCACTCGGCCGCACCGCAGAAACAGCTGTTCTCGCCAAAGAGAACAACAGTCCCTACGTTTCAGCTTCACCCATCCCCATCCCAGGGAGGCAAGACGCAACTGTGCCACGGGCGCTCACTATAGAAGAAATAAAGTAGTACATTACCACATACGCTACCGCTGCAAAAAATGCCATTTGAGCGGGTTTCGATGCAGTACTCCTACCTCGTCGAGCAGCTTTGCAAGCACAAACTCGCATGCATCCACATCGTAGAGGCCATGACTCCTGAAAAGAACAACGATTTTCTTCGTGAAATCTGGGGAAAGCGTAAGGGAAGCACGTATATCAGCGCGACCGGACACGACCGTAAGACCGCAGCCGACAAGAAGGGCGGACTCGTTGCGTTTGGGAGGATGTTTATGTCAAACGTAAGTAGTCCATGTGGTTATTCTTTTCCTGGATTTAGCAGAGACTGACATTGCCCCTTTCTCTAGCCCGACCTTCCATTCCGCCTGTTAAAGGACATTGCACTTGCTGAGGGTAATCAAACAACGTGGTCCATGCGGGATGATCTCACCCCAGTAGGCTACTCGGACTGGCCCTTTGCGCCAGAGAATGTTCAGCAATAGATAAGCAGATTCTGACATAGAAACGATCTTGTGTGCTTCATACCTTTAAATTATCTATCGCATTCTTTAAGCATTTTGTTGCACCACTTGCGGTCCAAATACCGTATTGTACTAGCAGTGAGCTGGGAATGTTGAGCCTAACGGAAGGTCTGACTGTTCTCTCTTGAGGACGATGAAGACAAGAGAAGCCTGACGAATCGTAGGCGTTATGTAATGTACATACGTCGGGAGTATCCGAGCACATGACGGAAGATGACGGGAAAAGTATGTAAACTTGAACAAATCAAAAACTATCAGCTCTCCCCTAGACCTAGACGCCGTCACGGCGATGACCTTGTTTGATATAAAAGATTGCGAAGGCCTATCGTCCATGCGCCTCCATTTTACCCTGGATGACGAAAAACGCCCAGTGGATTGCGAGCAGACCGAAAATACCGATGCGAACAACTTGAACATGATCGAGAAAGTTTGTGTTTGAATTGGATCTAAGCTCTATCGAAAACTGATTTGAACAACAGTAGTTCGCGCTGCTAACCAACACCGCCGTCGCGCAGCATATTGCCGTTCACCTTCCTGAGTAGGCCTCTCTTCGTAGACATGATACACTTTGTGGTCTCAGAACCTGTCTCCTCTTCTGGTGCGATCATTTGAAGCTATCATAAACCCGACTACCCGCTTGGTGTTGGAGCTGTGTAAGGATTACAAATCGTCTACCGCTGCCGAGAATATGCCGATACTCCTTCCAACACAACCAACCACAACGTTCTGGACCGTCTGTCAAGCACGATACCCCTTCATTGGCACCTATTCTTTTTTTTTCAATTTCTGCCACTCGTTAAATCCTTCCTTTCGTCGCCATTCTTCCATTCGTAGCGCCACCGTCTTTAACATGCCAATAACTCTTATATCTTTTCTCGTTATTCTGTCAAGTACGACGTCACCCACCGTTTTTCCTGGTCGTAAACCAAGCCACTTGGCTTTAGCTATATCCGGACGACCCGTCATCCCTTCCAGTATGAGTAGCTCATGTACAGTTGTTATTGACAAGCAAATAATCATCAGAGCCCCCGTTACACATCCCATCGAACAAGCAACGCACCCACTATCATTCCATCAAACAAGCAATGCACCAACTATCCTTCATATCACACATCGTAACAACGCTAACAACTAACTTCATTCTTATTTGTAATTCTGACGCTCCTTACAATTATCGCACTCGTTATCCGTCCTCTTAGACTTATTGCCATTCTCTCCTATCAAGCGGTCTATCTTTCCCCTTCACACTCGCATCTTACTGGCTACGCACGCCATAGTGAACCTACAGCTGATCTTTTTCAAAGCTACACAGCGAGCGAAATATTTCTGTAAAGATGTGTTTGCTGAAAGTAATACATTTCCATAGACAATCCATAGTCGATGCGGCGCATTTATGTCAAAATAGAATTTCGGAAATCGTGCCAAATTATGCCAAATTAATAGGGCTTTGTTTTTGTAGCGGATCGGGCATTGGACCTACATATGTACGCTTTGTACGAAAATTAATTCGAGGAAGGGACGAGAGTTGGAAATAAACACATGCTGCGTTGTCGCGCTTGATTCAAGACTGTAACTATGTATATACATACATGAAGTATAGAATATATTAAAGCTCGTTAGTAAGGTGGGGAAAGGGAAAAATCTGCCTTGACTTCACATGCCGACTGTGTCGCTGGAATCCCACAACCCACGACTAAGCTTTATAGAAAATTGTCAATTGGGCGTTACAATATGGCTAGTGCTACTCCTCGCAGTGACGTCATTGAGCTGCCGGAGTGATACCATCAATTTGGTTCGACTGACTCTGAGTCGGACTGAGGTTATAGCGGATGTAGTACCAGGAAGTGAGGCAGAGTATTGATGCTATTGAAGGCCCAGGTGCTGGCATTCGAACGTTGTGTTGAGGCGTTGTGTTGGGGGCGGATGGATTAACATACTGACGGGAGGGTTGAATACAATGTCCGCCCACTGAATAATACTCTATAGTAGATGCTAGTGCATGGGGCTAGGGTCTGCTGCTAGGCTGATTCGCAGGAGGTCAGGGGAGCGTTGTGCTTGTATTCTGGGGAGGTTTTGGCAAAGTAAGAGAAAGCACATTTGATGAGTGAGTTTACCCACCGAAAGGTTTTTGGAGCGCCATAGACGAGTAAACTTACAAGATACCACTGAAATCCCTTTTTCGTGGATGCGTTTCCTTGCCGGAAAAAAAATTGAGCACGCTGACGTGCGCCGTGAACAGCAAATCATATTGATATCTATTAGAGATATAGTGCAGGACCTGTCAAATGAACCTGTCGTAAGATGTGAAAATCAGTGCATTCACTCACTGAGAAGTCCCTTGCCGCGTCGAGGAACAGACAAGTTAATTCGAGGTGAGGGATAAGGAAGTGCGAGCACAGCCGGACCGCGCGAGCCGCTAGGTTAGGTTTCGCGTACAGATATAGCTTGACCACCTCGATCTGGCAGATCGACAGTTTTATAACGTTGACATGTGACCTTGCAAGTAAGGTGATATGGAATAATCACCTTGAAAGCTGTAAGATCTCTTCGCAATTGCTAATTTTGCTTCAGGCTCGGGCGTGTGTGAGCTGATGATTTATTTTGGGATATTTGGCTCCAGGGGAAGAAGCCGTCACATAAGATGTTATATTTCACTCCGAAGGCCTAATACAGAAGAAACGACTATCTTCATTCTATTAGGGTCTGCCTACGGGAGACTACTCCGAAGGCAACTTGTTTGACTACGAGAGCGGAACAGTGGAGATGACATCTGCCAAAAGGGCCTGGACAGCACAGGTTATTTCTCAGGTTATTTCGTTTGTCACCACACGGACGAACACAAGTGACAAGCCACATTCTCAGTGTTACAGGATGTGAAACCAATACACCGTGCGACCCATTGCCAAAACCTTCGTGCTCACTGCGGGGAACAGCGAGCTCAAATATTCTGCCATTTCAACAATATGATATACATTCATTTATATTGATGATGATGATATAGTATCAGATTAGAAATAATGAGGAGTAAAAGTTATGTCAGTGAGAGAACAGGTGGGTTCTAATGGCAATAGCAGTGGTGGGCCGCAATTAGAGGGTCAGCAGAGCACAACACGAGAAAGAGTCCTGGGGTTGCAGAAGCACCAGAGCCAAGGTCACCGGCAGTAACCCGCTGCGGGCGGGAAATTTTGAAGCTGGAGGCTTGCAGTTGGGCGGGGGAGCGCGAGGGTGGTGGGTCACGGTGGGTAGTGGTCGTAGTCAATCGTGATCGCAGGTGTTGCAGGCTGTCGCTCACAAGTCACATACTAGTCACTGGTTGTCACCGCCCGTGACACATTGACACGCCACATACAGAAACAAACTACGAAACAAACTGAGAAATAACCTGTGCTGTCCAGGCTTTTTGATTGACACTCGTGGCTTCAATCAAATATTAAACAATAAGATTGTGACTCGTACGGAGTCGTATGGCGAGTCGTAGCAGTTTCTCCCACTCCGAGTCCCAGAAACTGGATTGACTTATCTCCGGTGACAACGACTCCACGGTCCTGATCCGCCGGTTGTTGACATGTAGCGTGATTTCCCTGCGAATTGCTGTCATGTACTATGTAAGCACACCGGGCAATAGACTCTCTCCGATAGTTGTGAATTACCTGTTGAACTTCAAAGCAGGAACTTCAAAAGAAATAAATAGCAAAGAGGTCAACCGTCTGGCAGAAAGTGGCTCATGAGAACCCGTGTTGGAACGATACAAGAGATATAATTTCATGTGCATATGGCAAGAACTATAACTTTCAAGAGAAAACTTCGTAAATATCCGTGTTTCTCTTTCACTGCAAGGCGTTACAACTCTCTCAAGCGTAGCCAAAGGATTCGATGTGTAGAGTAACACTCGGCCCACCGTTGGCTACACTGAGAGGACTAGACACTGGGAACTGAAGAGCACCACGAACAGATCGAGCCATCGCCTGCG